>CM074612.1:668790-763767 GCA_037305975.1 Chrysolophus pictus
ACCTCCCCCCGAGCCTTCACCTCATTTTGGGTGAAAAAAAAAGGGATTTTGGGGTCGTTTCAGTGCAAATTGGGGTTGGGGCTCACCTCTACTTGCTCGTGTTTGGTGTCGAGGAACGGCCCGAACTGCAGAGAAATGGGGACAAAGGGGGAAATTGGGAAAAAACCCCAATCCGAAATCCTACTGCCTCTTAAAATGACGGTGTGGGGTCATTTTAAGAGAAAAATGGTATATTGGGAAAAAAAAACAAATCCTATCTCTAAAATGAGAAATTTGGGTGATTTTAAGATAAATTGTGTATTCCACAAAGAACCCCAATACCTTGTATTTCCCCTTAAAATTGGACTTTCGGGGTCATTTTAAGGAGAAATTCACATACAGTATGAGAAATTCATATCCTATATCAGATTTTCCCTTAAACTGGGAAATTTTGGGGTCGTTTTAAGAGAAATTGGGTGTGTTGGAAAAATCCCAAATCCTATCTCTTATTACCCCTTAAAATGGGACTTTTGGGGTCATTTTAAGGAGAAATGGGATATATTGGGAAAAGATCTCAAATCCCATTTCCTATTTCCCAATCCTATTTCCTCTTAAAATGAGAATTTCAGCTCATTTTAAGCCAAAAATCGGGTCTATCAGCAACCCCCCCCCAAACCCCAACACCACCTCCAAACCTCCCATTTTCTCACAACAAAAAACCACCATTTCTGTCCCATCCCCCCTCCCCCAGCCGAATTTTCCCAATTCTGGGCTTTCTGGCCCCATTCCCAGCCCCACCATCACGCAGACGTCGGGGCGCTGCTGGTCGATGGCAGCAATCAGGTCCCGCAGGGGCTCGAAGGCGACGCTGTCTGACGGGGGTGAAGGGGCCACAAACCAGCAGCACCACGCACTGCCCCCACCCTGCTGCTCCTTTTGGGTGAAAAGGGGCGATTTTGGGTCAGAGGGAAATTTCCGGGGTGCTTTTTTTTTTAGGGGTTATTTGGGAGGCTTTGGGGTGTTTCCTTACCTTGCGGGGGTTCCTTTGGGGTGTGGAAGGGAAGGGGAACGCCTGTGAAAAGGATGGGGGGGGGGGGGGCGGAAATTGGGGTTTTCAGCTCAAAATGGTGCTTGGAGGGGTGGGGGTAATTGATAAGGGGGGGGAGATAATTGATGGGGGGTAACAATGATGATAATAAAGGGGGGAAGATAACTGATAAGGGGGGGAGAGAATTGATATGGGGGGACAACTGACAAGGGGGGGGATAGAATTGATTGGGGGGGTGGGAGAATTGATTAGGGGAGAGAATTGATAAGGGAGGGACAATGATGATGTTGGGGGGGGGAGAGAATTGATAAGGTGGGGGGGGAAATTGAGATATTGGTTTTGGGGGGGGTTCATGCGTTTTTTTCAATATTTTTTTTGAGGGAGGTGTTTTTTTGGGGTTTTTGGGGGAGGAATTTGGGGGGAACTGTGTTTTCTTTTTTTGGGGGGGGGGATTTGGTTTAATTGGGAATTTGAGGGTTTTGAGAGGAATCTGGGGAGGAATTGCGTGTTTTTACCACTTTTTTAGGGGGGTGATTGGGTTTTCTGGAGCAATCCAGTGGAACTTGGCTCTTTTTTTCAATAATTCGGGCTGTTTTGGGGCGGATCGGTTGGGTTTTTTTGGGGGGGTGGGCTGGGTGCATGAGGGTCCCACCTCATAGAGCTTCGACACCACCAACCTCCGCCCGGTGCTGTTGGTCCCCTCCATCACCACGACCTGAAACCAACACAGAGATTTGGGAAAGGGGAGGGCAGACCCAAAACGTGATTTTTTCACCCCAAAAATCCCAGCCGGCGTCGTTACCTGCCCAGGGAACAGAGAGAAATCCCGCAGCTCTGACAGGTCCAAAGGGATCTGGGCTCCGGCCGAGCGCTCGCGGTCCCCTCCAGCACTGCAGATTTGGGGTTCAGTTTCCCATTGCTGTCACAGCCGATGCGCCCCAAAACCGTCACCGAATCCGGGGAAGAACAGCCCTTTGCCCCCAACTGTGCCCCACAGAGACCCCCAAATCTGTTCACAAAGTCTCCAAATTGTGCCCCAAAGAGAATCCCAAATCTGTCCTATGGAGACCCCAAAACCGCCCCATACAAACCCCAAATTTTGCCTCATGAAGAACCCTTATCTGACCCCCCAGAGACCCCAATCTGCCCCCCCCCAGAGACCCCCACCTGTGCTGGGAGCAGCAGGGAGGCAAAGTCCTCGATGTTGTGGTGGGACCGAAGTGCATCGCCGAGCTCCTCCATCCTCCAGAACAGCACTAAAGAGGGGAAAAAAAAAACCCCAAACAACCCCAAAATAAGGTCACCCCCAACCTGGGGGTCACAGCCCCACATTCCCCCTCACTCTGCACCCCTTCCCATCCCTAAATCCTCAGCCCAAGTTCTCCCCTAGAAGGGACAACAGTGGCATCACCCCCCCCCTCCCACAAAACCCCAAAAAGATCCCAAAATTGAGCAACGCTGCCCCAGAATTGGGGGTCACAGCCACAACCTGAGAAGGTTGTATCAACACCCCAAAAACTCCCCAGAAATAGGGTTACACCACACCAAAGCGCCACATTGCACCCCCAGGTCTGCCCCTAAAAGGGACAACACCCCAAAAACACCCCAAATAAGGCTCCATCATCCCAAAAAGTGGGGGTTGTACCCCAAAACCCCACCCGACCCCCCCACCTTCCCGCACGTCGGCTGCTCTCTGGAACATGAAGCTGTAGCTGCGGCTCAGGCTGCGCTCGGGGGGGTCGAAGGGTTTTGGGGTGCACTGGGAGCCCCCCCGGCCGCTCCAGGTGACGGCGTGGATGGGGCCGAAGGAGGCGACCACCGAACCCCGATTGGTGCGGGAGGAATATTGGGGGGAGGGGGCGATGCTGGGGGGGAGAGAATGGGGACAGGATTATGGGGACGGCCTCAAATGGCACCAAACGATGATCCCGAATAATGGCCCCCAGATGATGATCCCAAATAATGATGGCCCCCAAACTGATAGCCCCCAAACGTTCCAAATAGTGGCTCCAGATAATGGCCCCAAATGCTGATCCCAAATTGATGGCCCCCAAATCGCCCCAAACTTCCCCAATAGTGGCTCCAAATAATCCCAAATGATGATCCCAAATACTGGCCCCAAAAAGGCCCAAACAACTCCCCCCAATGACAGCCCCAAAAGTCACAGTGATGGTGGGTTTTATGGGCACACCGTGGGGGTCGCTGGGGCCCCCCCTGTAGGGTTGCAGGGAGTTTTGTACCTGGGGCTGAAGCTGTTTGGGGACAGCAGCCCTATGGGGCTGTGGGTGAGGAGCTCCGTTTGGGATTGGGGTTTTCTGGGGTGGAACTGCTGCGTTTTGGGATCCCTATTAAAAAAAATAAAGGTGTTTTGGGGGAAAAAAGAATGGGAATCTGGGGCAGTGAGGGGTGAAAAGGAAAAAGGGGGGGAAAGGGGAAAAATGGGTTTTGGGGCACAACACTAGGGGCTTGGTGGGGGGGTGAAGGAGATGGGATTGGGGAGTGGGGGGAAGGGGACTGAGGTTTGGGGGGGGGGGAATTGGGGGGAACAGGGGTTGGGGGGAAGCTGGAGGAAAAAAAGAAGGAAAATAAAGGGGAATGGGTTATGGGGGAATGGGGTCATAAGTTTTGGGGGGGAAAAGGGTAAGAATTCTGGGGGAAAAAGGGGAAAAATTGGGAAAAGTGAAAGAATTTGGGGGCAGAAAATGGAAAAAGGGGAATTGGTTGGGGGGGGGGGGGGGAAGGGGGAATAGGGGTTTGGGTTTTTTTTGGGGGAAATGGGGGGAAAAAAAAGGGAAATGAGGGAACTGTTTTGGGGCCGCACTTTGGATGGTGTGGAATAGGATCCAAGAGAGCTCCTCCTCCCTCATTGAGGCTTCAGTCGTAAGGAATACGGCGCTCATTAATTAAAGGCTGCCTTAACTGGCGTTAATGAGCGGTGGAAGGTCTCAGCCCCTGCTGTTTGTGCGGTTTTAATGGGAGATGCCCCCAAATCCACATTTTCCTACTGATAATGCTCTGGTTTTGCCTGTTTTCACTAGGAAATCCCCCCAATTTGAGGGATTTCTCAACAGTTCACTCTGTTTATAAGAATCCCCACAGATTTGCACAATTTCCACAAATTCCTCCACAAAAAGGCAGCATTACAGCTCTGCAACGTGTGCACGTCGTGCAGACAGCGGCAGTCCGTCCTGCGGGCTCGTCTGTCCCTCCTGCTCAGCACCTATTAGGGGTGGAGGAGGATGAGTTCCCCCCCAGATCTCCCGGCACCGTTTTGGGGTGAATTTGAGGGATTTTGGGGTCTCACCTCGTGCTCGAAGGTGCTGAGAACCTCGGAGCTGAGCTGGGGTCGAGGGCTTTGCTGGTAATGAAGGCGAGCAGCTCGTTAGCCAACGTCACGCGGTCCAGTGAGTGGGACAGGCAGAGCTCCAGCACTGCGGGGGGGCACAGAGATGGGGGGGGCCACAACCACGGGGGGGGAGGAAGGGGCGTCCTGAAGCCCTAAGCCTACCCCAAAATCAGCTCCTGTGAAGCCCAAAGCCCCCCCAAAACGACCCACGTTCTCCCCTCCTCCCCCTCACGTTTATCGGTCGCGTCCTCCCCGTCGCATCGCATCTCGAACAGCGCCAACTCACGCAGCACCGCCTCCACCGAGACCGGAACCGAGCCCGGGACCGGCACCGCATCCCGCTCCGGGTCCGCCATCACCGCGGGAAAAAACCCGCGCCGGCGCGAAAAAACCACGTGAGGATGAAGGAGGGGGCGTGGATATGCAGATTTTGAACACAAGGAGCCAATGGGGAAGGAGGGAAAAGAAAGGGGGCGGGGATTAGGGGGCGGGATCTATCCTTGTAAGGAGAGGGGCGTAGCTATGCAGATTTTAAACACAGGAACCAATGGGAAAGGGAGGAAAGAAGAAGGGGGCTGGGACGGGGGAGTGACAGCTCCTTATAAGGCGAGGGGCGTGGCCATGTAGATTTTAAGCACATTGACTTGGCCAATGGGAAAGGGGGGGAGGAAGGGGGCTGGGGCAAAGAGGGAATTTGCGCCTGTGAGGAAAAGCGTCCGCGAGTGCCCCAAATCCGTCGAATGGCCCAAAATCCCCAAAATCCTCCCCAAAATGCCCCCGATCCCCGCCAGCAGCTCCGCGACCCCCCCAGAAACAGCTGAGTCCTCCCCCAAAACCCGCCCCGTGACCTCAAAGCCTCCCCCAGGACCCCCAAACCTCTCTTCTGACCCCAAAGGCTCACCCAAACTGACCCCAAATCCTCTCCTCTGACCCCAAATCCCACCCCACCCCACCCACCAAACACCTCTGCCACCCCAAAATCCTCGCAATCCTCCCCAAACCACCCCTGTGACCCAAAAACCCCATTGGGGGGATCTTCCCCAAAATCCGTGCCATTCTTTTTTTTTATTATTATTATTCGCAGACACACAACAAACAACAACAAAAAATCCCATAATAAAAAGAAATAAAAATATAAAATCTGCCCCAAAATGTACAGCGTCAGTTCGGCACTTGGGTGGGGGGCCCTGAAGCAAAAGCAAGGCGAGTTTGGGGGAAAAAAGGGAGAAAAAGGGGAAAGAAAAGGGGGGGGGAAGGGGGAAAGGAAGGAAAAAAAGGGCAGGGCTTCGGTTCAATCGGCTCTGGGGTGTTTGTAGGGTTCAGAGTACAAAAACAGGGGCACCCTGCAGGAGATCCCTGATTCGCTGCCATCCCAAAAGCAAAACCCCGCTGCGGGGCGGGAGGAGTGATGGAAATGGGGAGGATTCGCCCCAAAAGGGGGCTGTGGGGTCAGAGTGGTTGTGGGCTCAGCGCTGCTGTGGGGTCAGCACTGCACTGCTTGGGGTCAGCGCTGCTGTGGGGTCGGCGTTGCTTTGGGGTCAGCACTGCATTGCTTTGGGGTCAGCTCTGCTGTGGGGTTGGCCTTTCCGTGGGGTCGTCGCCATCCCAGGAGCGCTCAGGCAAACATGGTGAGCTGCAGCCACTGCAGGAGGGGGCAATGAGACCCCAAAATGAGCAAAGAACCCCAAAATGTCCCCAAATGGGGCCAAAATGGGGCCCAATGAAACCAAATCGGCCCCAAATGCACCCAAAACGGCCCCAAATGATCCCCAAATGGTCTGAAATGACCCCATGACTGCCCACAAAATGAACCTGAAGACCCAAAATATCACCCAGATAATCCCAAATGGCCCAAATGATCACAAAATGAACCCAAAGTGCCCCAAATGCCCCCAATGAGCACCCACCTGCAGCAATCCGAAGGTGACGACGCCTCACGCCATTGTCCCCATCCATGGCCTGGAAAAACCTTTGGTGGAAAAAAGTGGGATTTTGGGACAGGGAAACGGTTTGGGGGAATCGGGGTCGATTTGGTGGAAAAAAATGGAAAATCCTATGCGTCGAGCAGGAAAAATAGCAAAAAAAATGGTAATTTTGATGGGAAAAAAACCCCAAATCCCATGTTTTGTTGTGGTTTTTGGGCCCATCCCATTAAAATTGTGATTTTTGGTAAAATTGGGAAATTCAATCATATCATTTTTGGGGAAAACTAAGGGAAATCCTACAGATGAGATTAAGAAAATGGCAAAAAAAAACAAGGTAATTTTAAGGGGAAAGCCCCAAAATATTCTCTTTTTTTCTTTTTTTTTGTCTTTCCCACCTCATCCCATTAAAATTGGTGATTTTTGGTAAAAACTGGGGAAAACCACATCAGATTTTGGGGGAAGCAAACGGGAAACTCAACGGGGTTGAACAGGAAAAGCATGAAGAAACGGCCAATTTTTAAGGAGAAAAGCCCCAAATCCCACATTTTCCCTGCAGGTTCTCCCCTTCCTCCGCCGAAAGCAGCGATTTTTGGCACTGGGTTGCCCAAAAAGTGTGTTTTTTAGGAGGAAAAAGGGGCTCACGGAACATGGTCTCAGGCGCACGAGGCAGCAGACGAAGGAGTCGAAGTCGATGGCCAGGTCAGGCTCAGCATAGCGGGTGATGAGCAGCTGGTGCAGCTTTTGGGTCAATTTGTAGCCTTTTTGGGGACGAATCGTGCCGGTTAAGGGGTGCGGCTTAATGAGGGGTTAATTACGGATGATAGGGGTTAATTAATGAGTTAATTACCCGATGCTTCCAGAGCCAATCGCATCTCGTAGGCGCTCATACTGCCTGACTTGTCCAGGTCGAACTTGCGGAACACAGCCTGGGGGGGGTGGAATGGGGGGGGCATCAGTGGGACCCCAAAATGGGGGGAATGTCAGTAGGGGGGGCATCAGTGGGATCCCCACTGGAAACCCAGGGCCCCATAACCCCCCGCCCGACCCCTTAACTCCCCCCAAACCCCATAATCCCCATCACAGCCCCTCCCCATCCCCCATAACTCCCCCCCCAGACCCCATAACCCCCTTCCAAAACCCCACATCTCCCCCCCAGACCCCATAACCCCCCCGGCCCCCACCAGGTAATTGCGGATCCTATTCCACAGGACATTGAACTCCACCAGCCCAACTTCCCGTTTCCATCTTTCTATGGGTGTGAGGGAGAATTAAGGACAAACTGGGAGATTTTGGGGCAGAATTCCCATATATAGAATAAAATAAATAAATAAATAAACAAACAAAAGCAAAAAGAGAGGAAAAAACCCCAAAGTGGGTGTAAAGTCCCCAAAATAAGAGTTGAAAAGCCCAAAATCAATGAAAAAGCCTCAAAACGGTGAGAAATGGCAAAAAGGCAAAAAAGTGGTGGAAAAAGAACACAGAAAGGTGAAAATCCCTCAAAAATAACCAAAATAACAGAAAAAAACCCCAAAACAGATGGAAAAGTACCCCAAATGGATATAAGGCCCCAAAAAGAGATGAAAAGGCCCCAAAACAGATGAAAAAAACTCAAAAAGAGAGAAAAAGCCTGAAAAGCAGACTAACAAAAAAAAGGATAAAAACTCCAAAAAAACACGACAAAAGCCCCAAATCCTGACAAAAAAACCCTAAAATCAGATGAAGAGCCTCAAAATCAGACAAAAGATCCACAAAATCAGACAAGAAGACCTAAAAATATATTAGAAGCCCCCAAAAAGACCAAAAAAAAAAGCCAAAACCAGACAAAAAGCCCAAAACCAGACCAAAAAAAACCCAAAAAGCACAAAACCCCCCAAAACAAGAAAGGAACACCCCCCAGAATAACAGCTAATAAACCCACAGCAGCTGAAAAGCCCTACAAAAGAGGTGAAATAGGAGGATTATGGATCTGGATAGCCGAAATGGTGAAAAAGCCCTAAAAAAGGATGGGGAAAATCCCCAAAAGAGAGGAAAATGGCAAAAAGGGGGAAAGCGCCCCAAAAAGAGGAGGAGATACGTCCATCAGGTTGACCATACTGCGGCACGACTCGATGCTGAACCCTTTGGTGCGCAGGTCTTTATCTGCAATCAGAAACCCCAAAAATTCACATTGGAACCCAAAAAGGGAGCCCAGGAATGGACGTTTTGTTCTGGGTCCCAAATGAACCGTTTTTTGGGGTTTTCAGCCCAAAATGTGTGTTGTCCCCCCCTCACGTTTGGCGATGATGCGGTTGAGGATCGTCTGCAGCTCCGTGACGCTGATCTCCATGTCCTATAAGGGAGATCATAGGGCTGCATCCCATAATAGCCCTCACATCCCATAGGGCTGCATCCCATAATAGTCCCCACATCCTATAGGGGGTGTGAGGTGTTTTACTCCTATAGGGGGATATGGGATCAATCCTATAGGGGGATTGGGCTGTGGTTGCTATAGGGGTCGCTGTGGTTTCTATAGGGGGGCTGTGGTTCCTATAGGGGCTGTGGTTCCCATAGGGGGGGTGTGGTTCCCATAGGGGGGGTGTGGTTCCCATAGGGCTGTGGTTCCTATAGGGGGGCTGTGGTTCCCATAGGGGCTGTGGTTCCCATAGGGGCTGTGGTTCCCATAAGGGCTGTGGTTCCCATAGGGGCTCTCACCGGCCCCGCCAGCTGGCTGAAGAGATGCTTGAAGTTCTCATCGATTTCGGCCTCGGACAGCACTTTCTGGGGGGAAAAAGGGCAGTTTTGGGCAAAAGGAGGCGGCGATGGGAAGGGGGGAAGGTTTCACTTTTGGGAGGGGGTCAAGGGTTTTGGGGGAAAAAATGGGGTTTTGTGGGAAAAATGGGTATTTAGGGGGAAAAAATGGGTATTTAGGGGAAAATATGTATTTAGGGGTGAAAAATGAGTTTTTTGGGGGGATAAATAGGATTTTGTGGGGGGGGGAAATGGGCTTGGGGGGGGAGAAATAGGGTTTCTTGGCAGAGAAAACTGGGTTTGGGGGGAAATTGGGGGTTTTGGGGAGAAAAATGGGGTGTGGGGGGAAAAATGGGGGTTTCTGTGGAAAAAGTGGTTTTTTTGTGAGATTAAATAGGGATTTGGGGAGAAATAGGGGATTTAAGGGAACAAATGGGGGTTGGGGGAAAATGTAGCGCTTTTGAGAGCAAAAATGGCACTTTTGAAGGAGAAAAAGAGCACTTTTGGTAAAAAGCCTCACCTCATCCGGGAGCTTCGCCTCAATTTTGTCGTCCATTTCTCTGTGGAGAAAATAGGAATGAAAAATTATGGGTGGGAATGGATGGATGGATGGATGGATGGAGGGATGGATGAGGGAAGGATGGATGGATGGAGGGATGGATGGATGGATGGATGAGTGAATGAATGAAAATGATGGGTTGGGATGGACGCATGGATGAATGAAAAATTATGGATGGAATGAATGAATGAAAACCAACGGTTGGGATAAATGAATGGATAATAATGGGTTGGGATGAATGAATGAATGGAAAATAATGGACTGGGGTGAATGAATGAATGGAAACAATGGGTTGGGATGGACGATGGACGGATGGATGAATGAAAACCAATGGGTGGGGGTGAATGAATGGAAACCAATGAGCTGGGATGGACGGATGGATGGACGGATGGATGGACAGACGGATGGACGGACGGATGGATGAAAACCATCGCGTTGGGACGCACGAAGAGCAGGGTGGGGAGGGACGCCGACCCAGGGGCGGCGCGGAGGCGGGGCTCGTTAGCGCTAACGAAGGAGGCTCACTCGGTGCCCGCCTTCTTCTCGGAGAAGACGCGCAGCACGAAGTCTCCCTCGCGGTTGGGCTCGAAGGTGGACGGCACCACGATGTACTCGCCGGGCGGCAGCCGCAGCCGCGTGCTGACCTCGCGCAGGTTGATGAACTGCTCGGAGCGGGCGCGGGACGCGTTGGACAGGAAGAAGTCGCGCGGCAGGTGGAGCCCGGAGCGACCCACGTGCTGTTGGGGTGGGAGAGGAAAAGGCGGAGCGGAGGAGGGACGGCCCGATGTGGTGACTGCCGTGTGATGGAGGAACCGCCGGGACGGAGCCGGGAGGAGGAAGAGGAGTACGAACCTCGGGGGGAACCTGAAGGGGGTGGGAGGGGAGACGAGGGGTGAGGGGGGGTGTGGGAAGGTGGGAGGACAGGTGGACAGACAGGCAGGGACAGATAGACAGGCAGACAGGGACAGAGACAGACAGAAAGGCAGCAGACAGACAAGGACAGGCAGACAGACGAGCAGGGACAGCAGAAGGCAGACAGGCAGACAAGAGCGACAGCAGACAGGCAGGCAGACAGACAGACAAGGGAGGGAGAGGACAGCAGAGAGGGCAGACAGACAAGGGGGAAGAAGACAGATGGAAAGATGAGGAGACAGACAGACAGACAAGAGGGTGGCAGACAGACAGGTGAGAGATGAGAGGGTGGCAGATAGACAGACAGAGGGATGAGAGACAGGCAGACGAGCGGCAGACAGGCAGACGAGCCTCAGACAGACAGAGGGATGAGCAGACAGACAGACAGAGGGGCGGACAGACGGACACCTCGTAGACAGCGAAGCCGATGGTCTCCATGTCTTTCCCGTAGCGGCGCTCGCGCCGTCGGTGTTTCTGCATGAGGGCCAGCAGGAAGCTGCAGCCCGGCTCACGGCCACCAAAATCGTCCCCATCGTCGTCCACCTCCTCCAGGCAGATCTTGAACTGGGGGTTGATCCAAAAGGTAGCTGTGGGGAGGAGTGGGGAGAGGTAAAAAAAGGGGGGAGGAAAAAGGGGAAGGTGGGAAATGGGGAGAAAAAAGGGGGGGGAGGGGGAAAAGGGGGAAAAGAAGGAGGAGGGGAGAAAGGAAAGAAGGGGAAATGGGAGGAGGAGGGAGAAAAGAGAAAGGGGGAAAAGAGAAAGGGGGAAAAGAGAAAGGGAAAGGAAAAAGAGAAAGGGGAAAAGAGAAAGGGGAAAAAGAGAAAGGGGAAGGGGAAAAAAAGAGGAAGGGGAAGAGAGAAGGGCAGAAGAGGAAAAGGAAGGGAAAAGAGGAAGAGGAAAGGCAGAGGCAGCAGACCAGGGTAGTTCCTGCAGCGCCGGCCGTGCCTGCCACGCCGCCAGGAGCCGTCGAAGAGCCGCGTGTTCCACTTGCGGAACTTCCGGGACTGCAGGGCATCCGGGGTGAGGTTGCAGATCTCCAGGCGGGTGAATTCCCTCAGGAAATCCCGGAATGACATCCTGGGGGCAAGGAAAGGTTCCCACCAATGCTTAACCCTGCTCCTTTGGGACAAAATCACCTCAAAAAGGTTCCCACCAATGCTTAACCCTGTTCCTTGGGACAAAATCACCTCAAAAAGGTTCCCACCAATGCTAACCCTGTTCCTTTGGATAAAATCACCTCCAAAAGGGATTTTTCCATTTTTGGGACACAAACTGGCCAAGACAAGGGTTTTTGTTTTGTTTTTCCCCCACTTACCAGAACTCCCCATCCTCCATTCTCACCATCAGCTGCTGCCTCAGCGCCGGCTCCACCGCATTCCACTCTGAGGAGCTGAGACAACCAACAGCCATCAGCCCATCAGTGCCCCCCGCCTCATTAATTAACGCTGACGAAGGGCACGGCCTTACTTATCGCTCCAGGCTCCAGTCCATTCCACTTCTCCCCACGGGTTCCGCATGCGGATCAGACCCAGCGACTGCCCTCGGTAGCTGATCTGCAAAGGGCACCGTGAGGGCCGTGACCCATACCTGGGGGATTTGGCCCCAAAACGGTGGCAGCTCTCACCTGCTTGGCTCCCGTCACTGAGTAGGCGTGGCCCTTCACCAGCTTCTTGAACGTCACCCGCCTCCATGTCGAAGGCGCTCGTGATCTGCTGGGAAATAGATATTCTAGGGGAAAACCACACAAATCCCCTCCTTTCCCTTCCCTCCATTCTTCCCACTTCCCATTTCCCATTTCTCCCCTTTACCCCCTTTTCTCCCTTCTCTCCCTTTCTTGCCCCCATTTTCCCCCTTTCTCCCTCTTCTCTTTTCCTCTCCTTATTCTCTCCTTTTCCCCTTCCCCATTTCCCTCTTTCCCCTTTCCCCCTCCCATTTCTTCCCCTTCTCTACTTTTCTCTCCCCCACATTCCTTTTTCTCCCCCTTTTTCCCATTCTCTCCCCTCTCCTTTTTCCTTCTCCCCCCTTTTCCCCAATTCTTCCCTATTTTCTTCTCACCTTTTCTCCCCTCTCTTCCCTTCTTTCCCCCTCTTTTCCATTCTTCCCTCCCCTTTCCCTTCCCCCCTTCCTTTCCCCTTTCCCCTCTTCTTCCTTTCCCCTTTCCTCCCTTTCTCCTCTCCCGCTCTTCTTCTTTCCCCTCCTCTTCCTTTCCCCTTTCCTTTCTTCTTCCTTTCCCCTTTTCCCCCTATTCCTTCTTTTCCTTCCCCTTTCTCCCTTTCCCCTTTCTTCCCTCCCTTCCCTTTCCCCTTTCCCCCTCTCTCCTCTTCCCATTCCCCCCCTTCTCCTCTCCACCCTCGCCCTTTCCTCCCCCCTTCCCCCCCCCCCCAAACGCCTTTTTTGACCCCACGAAGCAGCTCACATCGATGGAGCACCCCAGCAGGGATCCCCTCTCCAACGCCTTCAGGATGATCTGGTAGAGGTCTGGGGGGGGTTTGCGCAGGTCGTACCACTCTGTGACCCCCCCAGTGAAATCCTCGAAGCCTCCGAGGTGCTGCCGCCCGATAGCGCTTCATAGCAGCCGTTCACACCTGCAGAATGTCATTTTTGGAGCCGTTTTTGGGGTGTTTTGCCCCAAAATAAAGGCGGGTTGGGGTCAGGCTGTACTTGGCGTAGGCTTTCTCCAGCAAAGCGCTCCAGAATTCCGTGCCCTCAGCAGAGTGAACGAAGAGCAGCTTGCCATCCTTGGTGGGCAGGTAATCATCCACCACCACGTCCTGCCACTCACCAAACTGCCAGATCTGGGGAGGGGGAGGAGAGGGGGGAGAGAGGAAAGAGGGAGCGGGGAAGGGAAGGAAGGAGAAGGGAAGGATTTGTGAAAATCAACCCCCAAATCCCCAATTGAAGTAAAAAAAAAAAAAAAAAAGCCAAAATAAAAACCTGGAATTGTGAAAATAGACCCCAAAATTGGGAAATCCAATCCAAAACTGGCAAAAACTGACCCCGGAATGAGAACATCAATGCTCAAATGCGGGGAAGTCAGAGCCCAAAAGCTGTGAAGGAAGGAGGAGGAAGAAAGAAAAGCGGAGGAAGGAAGAAGAGGAGGGAAGAGGAAGGAAGAGGAAGAAGGAGGAGGAAGAGGAAGAGAATGGAAGGAGGAAGAGGAGGAAGGAAGAAGCAGCACGAAGGAGGGGGAGGAGGAGGCTGAAGGTGTCCCCAGGCTGTGGGGCTCACTGCATTCTCCCCATTTCCCCTGCAGGGGGAGCTGAGCCCTCTTTGGTCATCAGTACAGTACAGTAATTAACTAAAACCCGCCTCCTTCTTCCGCTCCAGCAATAATTAACAGCCAGAAACTCATTAAGCAGCCAGAATAATCCTGACCCCAGGATAAACGTGGGGTTATTTTGAGGGGGAAACACCCATTTATGGCCCCCACCCTGCAGTGCCCAACCCGAACAGAGGGTGACTCACGGCTGCAATGCACCCACAGAGAGAGAAACCCCATTTTGCGGTGGAAAACACCAAAGTGAGCCCCATAAAAACCATTTTGGGGGTTTTGGGGAGAGAAGGAGCAGACCTGGAAGTGGAAGATCCAGCATAGCCGTCCTGGAAGCTCTGCCCGTGCGGCACCACGCGGTGCAGGATGGCCTCATTCAGCGTCAGGGACGCGATGGCTGCCAGCAACCAGCAGTCACCTGCGGGTTTGGGGTGAAAAAAGGGGTTTTGGGGGCTGCTGGTGCTTTCCCGTGGGGTCCTCACGCCCTGGGAGTCTTTAGGGGTTCCCACAGTGATGCTATGGGGTGCGGAAGGGAGAGAATTCAGTCCATCAAGCAAGCTGTGATTGTGAATAACTGACCGCAAAGCTTGCAATAAAAACAACCCCAAAGTGTGCAAAAAAATCCCAAAATGTGCACAAGAAACATCCCAAAAACTGCAGGGAAAAAAAAAAAAAAAAGACTGGAGAAAGTGCAAAAAATGACCCCAAACTGTGCAGAAAAAATGAGTCCAAAAACTTGCAATTGTGACCATCGGCCCCAAAATTGTCAACACTGATCCCAAAATTGTTCAACATCCACCCCAAAATCGTCAGCACTGACCCCAAAATGGTGACCATCGACCCCAAAATTATCAACACTGACCCCAGAATTGACAACACTGACCCCAACGTCTCCAATTTAGGCAAAATTCAGAGAAAAAAGCTTTGATTGTGAAAGTCAGCCCCAATATTGTTCAACATTGACCCCAAAATTGACAACATTGACCCCAAAATTGACAACACTGACCCCAAAATTGACAACACTGACCCCAAAACTGCCATCACTGACCCCAAAATCGACAACATTGACCCCAAAATGTCAGCATTGACCCCCAAATGGTCATCATTGACCCCAAAGTTGTCAACACTGACCCCAAAATGGCCAACACTGCCCCCCACGCGCTCAGCACTGCCCCCAGAGCCCCCAGCTGAGGTACAGCAGCAGCTGGCTCTCCCTACCCAGCGCTCCCTGGCAGATGTCGGTGCGCGTCGCCCCGTCCACGATGAACTTTGGGTTCCGACACAGCTCCTGGGTGGCAAAAAGAGGGGAAAACCACCCAAAATGAGGAGGGAAAAAACGAAATGGGGACGTTTCCCCTTCTTTTTGTACTCTAGGAGGGATTTAATAGCGGCACTGGTGATGTTTCTGTGAATATAATGAGCATCAAAGGGGTTATATCGAAATCAAAGGGAAACTTGCACAGACTGGGATATACAGGGGGCAAAAAGGGGGGAAAACCCGGAAAAGAATGATTAAAAAATCCCCAAATTGGGATATTTCCCCTTTTTCTGCGCTCTAGGGGGGATTAAAGAGTGGGATTGATGATTTTTCTGAGAGCTTTATGAGCATAAAAAAGGATTATACAAAAATTAAAGGGAAATTTATGCACACTGGGGCATATTCAAGGGGCAAAAAGAGGGGAAAAGTCCCAAAAGAATGAGGAAAAATGGCCAAAACTGGGATGTGTGCCCCTTTTTTTGCACCTCAAATGGGATTTTAATGGAGGAATAGATGAATTTAATCACTTGTGGGGGTCAGATCCAAATTAATGGGATATCACCCCATAAGGGGCTATTAATGAGGGGATCAGTGAAAAATGGCCAACACTGGGATATCCAAGGGGGCAAAAAGAGGGGGAAAGCCCTAAAATAATGGTAAAAAATGGCTGAAATCGGGACATTCCCCTTTTTTATTCATTCCAAATGGGGTTTTAATGAGGGAATCAATGAAAGATGGCCAACTCTGGGACATTCCCCTTTTTTCCTCACCTCGCACGGGGTTTGAATGAAAGAACCGACGACTTTAACCCAAATTAACCCCAAAAAAGGGAAGCTTTAACGAGGCAAACCGACCAAATTCCACCACGCAGTGCGTCGGACTCCCAACAACGGGAAATCAATCGGAAGGCGACACAACCAACGTGGGTTAATTAGACGTTAATTAACGCTCACCGTCGGCCTCTTCCACGTCACGCCGCGGGTTTTGGAAGAGCCGGGGCCGAGCTCCTGGAAACCCAGAGACGAGGCAGAAGGGGGAAAGGCTTCGTCCCTGAAGAGGCTCCCGGAGCGCAGGCAGCCGTCGCGCAGCGCCGCGTAGTCCTGGCCGTGGAAGCGCACGGCGTTCTGGTGCTGCCCCAAGCCCAGAGCCTTGGCACGCTGCCGCTGCACCTGCGCCGACACCCCGGTGCAGAAGACGGGCACTATGGGCTGCTCTGCCATCCTCCGCCTGGGAAACGGGGGGAAAAAGGGGGAAAATGGTGAAAAGTGGCCCTGGGGGGCGGCGGGGGGGGCATAAAAATGGGTTTTGTTGACTCGTTGGCAAAGTTTTGGGTTCCATTATGGCTGCGCTGCTTCAAAAATTGAAGTCATTCAGCGCCCGACTGAAGCCAACGGGGTCCTCGTTAAGGCCCTTGTAAGGGATCTTCATTAGCAGCCCTGATAATTAGCACGGCCCCATTCGGAAGACTCCAGAGCACAGCATTCATTCATAACAATTGGTTTCGTTAATACTTTTTCCCTTTTTTACCCCATTATGGCTTCGTTGCCCCAAAACCCAAAGTCACAGAGCGCCCAACTGAAGTCAACAGGGTCTTTGTTAAAACCCTTTTAAGGGATCTTCGTTAGCAGCCCTGCTAATTAGCACGACCTCATCTGGGAGACTACACTCCAGAGCACAGCGTTCGTTAATAAGAATTGACTTCATGACTCATTTTCCCCTTTTTTGCCCCATTATGGCTTCCTGAAAACCAAAGTCACAGAGCACCCAAAACAATGGGGTCAACATTATGGGGTCTCTTCATTAACATCACTTTAATTAATGCCACTAATTAGCACAGCTTGGTTTAGGGGAATCTGGTTGAGAAGGAATGGGGCTGTGAGGATTCCTTCCTCACATTCCTACAGGGAATTTGGGGTCATTTTGGTCCATTTTGTGGTCTGTGAGCAGATGGGGTGAAAAAAGGATTTATTGTGTGGGGCCAGAGGGAGTTTTGGGGTAAATTTGGGGTATTTTGGTCCATTTGGGGCTATTTCAGCCTGTTTTGTGGTCTGTGAGCAGATGGGGTGAAAAAGGATAAGGGGATTTGGAGGAATTTTGGGGTATTTCGATCAATTTTGGGGTCTGTGAGCAGATGGGGTGAAAAAAGATTTGTTATACAGGACCCAAAGAGGATCTGGGGTAAATTTGGCAAGTTAAGGGAAAAGAAGAGGGAGGGAAATAACAAAAAGCTACAAATTTGGGGCTGGGTGTGGCTGCAGGTGGGTTTGGGTTAAATTTGGGGCAAATGTGGGGGATTTTGGTGCCGGGACGTGGTGAATTTTGGGGGGAAGCAGGGAAAGCCGTTGGATCCCACTGCGGCCCCACAGCAGCTGCTGGGGAACTGCAACCCGAGCAGGAGCCCAAAATAGCCCCATTTAACCTCCTAACAGCCAGCAACAATTAACAACATCTGCTAATTAATTAATTACGTGCATGCATTCATTAAAAATATCGATTGGGAAACAAACGACCCATGTGCCCCCAAAAGGGGCTGAGTTTAAAGGGAAACAGCCCCAAAAGGGAATGGGGGCAGCTCTGTGTGGTGTGCAAAAAGTTTAATTAGGCTTAACGAGGTGCTGGGGGGGGGTTAACTAGGTGTGGGGAGGTTCGTTAAGTGGTCATTAGTGCTGGGGTGGGGGGGCTGGCAATGCTGACCCCAAAGTGTGGCCGGGAAGAGTTTGGGGTGGGCAGCCTGAAGTGCATCAAAAATGAAAGGTTCTGCAGGGAATCCTTGGGGGGTTTGTGACCCAAAATCACCCAAATTCACCCCAAAATGAGGAAGGGGCTGAGGTCAGCAGTAGGACCCCCCCCAGGAAGCATTTTGGGGTGAGATTGAGGCCTCATAATCCCATAATGAGAGTGATTTCCTCCTGCACCCCATGCCCCGACCCCATTAAGACGCCCAATTAAGAAGCCCCCATTAATGAGGACCCCATTAATGAG
This sequence comes from Chrysolophus pictus, assembly GCA_037305975.1. Lineage (NCBI taxonomy): Eukaryota > Metazoa > Chordata > Aves > Galliformes > Phasianidae > Chrysolophus > Chrysolophus pictus. The sequence continues at coordinate 686,798 of CM074612.1, forward strand.
AGATCCCATTAACGAGGATCCCATTAACGAGGACCCCTCCTCACTTTGGGGGGCACCACGCACCCCTTCCTTTACACATGTCCCCCCCAAAACAAAACGTTTTGCTGCTCCCCACACTTTGCTCCTCTCCACTTTTCAGGCTCAAAAAACCCATTTTGGGGCCAAAATAATCCAGATTTGGGGCCAACGATCCCATTTTTGGTGCCAAATAAGCTCATTTGGGGGCCAAAGAACCCCTTTTTGCAGCCATAACTCAATTTTGTGGCCAAACAACCCCATTTCGAGTCCAAAATAACCCAATCTGGGGGCAAAGTAACCCAGCTGTGGGGCCAAAGAACCCAGATCTGAGGCCAAAAGAGCCACAGAACCAAAACTGCCTCTTTTTGCCCCATTTCTGAGAGCAAAGCATCCCAGCAGGTGCTGCTGTGTGCTCTCCATCCAGCACTTCCCCCATAAAAAGAGAAGGAAAAAAAAGCCCTGCTGAAAGGACAGAAAAGTGGGGGTAGGTGGGAAAAAGGCCGAATTGGGGGTAAAAACTTGAAAAGCCCCAAATCTTTCTCATTTAACCCCAAAACTTTCCTCCCATAGCATTCCTTCCTGCTTTGAACGGCGCTCGGCCCCAAATACGGAACTGCAGCGCTCCCAGCCCCAAAACGCTGCCAAACAACCCCAAATCTCGGGGGGTTGGTGCTTTTTTGGTTGGTTGGTTTCCCCCAAAATTGTGTTTTTTTGCCCCAATTTCCCCCTTTTCCTGCCCCGATCCGACCGTTGTGTAAGAACCCCCCCGGCCCCATAGGGACCGATTTGGGGAGGGGGATGCATAGGATCTGTGGGTTCTGTGGGGGTCACCGCGGGGACGTACCTCTGTTTTACTTTTTTGGGGGGGTCACCGCGCTGGAGAACTGCAGATTTGGGGTAAAAAGAGGAAAAATGAGAACTCTTCCTTCAGCCGCAGGGTGAGGCCGGGCTGTACCCCCACCCCACCCCCCCCCCGCCCACTATGAGACTCCTCCCCGCGAGCTCCGCCCCAAAGGAGGGGCAGCATTGGGGGAGGGAGGGGGTTGAGGGGGAAATGAGGAGGTTTTTTGGAGGGGGGGAGGGGCCGAGGTTTTGGGGCAGTTTGTGGGGTTTGGGAGGCTGGCATTGGAGCGGAGCACTGCAGGGGTTTGCTGCACTGCTGCAATGGGGGGGCGGGACGTGTGTGGGGCCAGAACATGCGTGCACATGTGTGGGGTTAGAACATGTGCATACATGTGGGGCAGGGCACACGTATGTGGGGTTGACGTGTGAGTACATGTGTGGGACAGGTGGGAGCAGGGCCACATACATGTGGCAGTCTGGGACACGTGTGCAGGTCCAAGACACGCATGTGACACACGTGTGACAGTCGGGGTCATGCATGCAGCCACTGCACCAACAAAAAACGGCACTTCTACCCCTCCCATCCCCCTTTTCCACTCAAGTTTCCCTTTTCTTTTCCCCTCTTTCCCCCAAATTTTGCTCTGTTTCTCCCACCCGACACCCAAAGTGTAAAAATAACTGTTTTTAATACTTTATAATGATTTTTTTTTCCTTTTTTTGTGTGTGTTTTTTTCCTTCTTTTTACGCATAATCTCAGACGCAGACCTCCCTGTGTGACACACAGAGAGATGGGCGACTTTTGGGGCTGAAAATGGGGAAAAAGAGCAAAACTGATTGAAGACAGCATCAGATCAGTGACACTGAGCAGAAATCCAAAAGATTTTGGGTCTGAAATGTTTTGGTTTTTTTTTCCTCCTCGTGAACCATAAAAATAGAGAAAACCACCCCCAAAAACATCAGTACTGAGAAGCAGCTCAGTGTGACACCAACCAAAGAGATTTTGGGTTAAAAACCGCAGAAATCGGCACTGTGAGCTGCCAGGAAAGCGTTGGGAACGCAGACCCCAATCTCAGGCCCCCCCACTCCCCCAGCTGATTTTTGGGGTGAAATCAACGCGTTTCGCCACCGTTGGAAAGCGGGGACGTACTCTGCAGCGGGAGGATGACCACAGAGGGCGGCCATGGAGTGCTGTGCTCTTCCTCCTCCTCCTCTTCTTCCTCCCGGGGGGCGGTGGGGGGGGGGTGGGCAGCAGCGGGGGCAGCCGGAGGGCTGGGGGTCCCGGGGGTCTCTCCCATAGGAGCGCGTGGCACCGCTGTGCTGCGCAGGGCGCTCACGGAGCCAGGCCCAGTGCGAGGGGTCGGAGGCCATGATCTGAAAATTGGGGGGAAAATGAGGGGATCTGGGTAAAAATGGGGGGGTGGGGGGGGGGAATGAAGGGTTTGGGGGTTATTGGGGGGGAGGGGGAGTGAGGGGTCGGGGGATAAATAAGGGAGAGATGAAGGATTAATGGGGGGCAACAGGGGGAGATGAGGGATTAATGGGGGGTGGGGGGGAGAGGGGTTGGGGTGTTAATGGGGGAGTAGGGGGGTTAATGGACGGGTGGGGAGAGTGAGGGGGAGTAAGGGTTGGGGTGTTAATGGGGGGGAGTGAGGGGTTGGGGGATTAATGGAGGGCAAGGGAGGGAGATGAGGACTTAATGGGGTGGTGGGGTGAGGATTTGGGGGGGTTAATGGGGGGGAGTGGGGGGATAGGGGGCTCAATGGGGCAGGAGTGATGTGGGGTCCCCACAATGGTGCTTGCTTCGCATCAAGGGTCAGTTTGGCGGCAGAGCCCAAAAGGCCACTTTTTAGACTTAAGACTGAGCTCAAATCTCCCCCCAGAATCGGTTAAGGATGGAAAAGCACATTCCAAAAAGAAGCATTTTGGTTTTGGATGGGAAACGCTCCATCTGAAAGCAGAGATGGAGCTCGAGCTCCATGCCGTCACCGCTCAGCCCATTTCCTCTCCATTCCCACCCACCCGGAGGGGATTTTGGGGTGGAAATGAAGGGATCTTGGGGTGAGATGAGGGGATTTTGGGGCTGACCTCGTCGCAGCAGTGCCTGCTGACCGCAGCCCTGTATCTCATGCGGGCCCAGAGGCGGTCACGGCGGCGGAGGAAGCGGGGGAACAGGCGGCGCCAGCCCCGGCCCAGAGCCCAGGGGAAGATCTCGTACTTGTGCTCCTCCTCGTCCTCCTCCATGTCGTTGGCCAGGTATCTGGGGGGGAACACCCCTAAAATTTGACTGTTTGGATTGGGGGGAACCCCAAAACCCCTGCCCCAAATATGGGGGGAAAGAGGAAAATCCCCAAAGGACCCCAAATAGGGAGGAGGGGAAGACCTCCAACTCCTAATTAGGGTGGTGGGATCCCCAAGTCCCCCAGTTTGGGGGGGACACCCGCAAGCCTTTATCACAGATCTGTGGGGGAGACATCCCCAAACCTCACCCCAAAATGAAGGGTGGACACCCTGAGCCCCCAACCCCAAATTTGGGGGGGATGCCCCCAAATCTCCAACCAGCCCCTAATTGAGAGGGAAGAGACCCCCAAACCCCACCCCAAATTGAGGGAGGGATACCCTCAAAGCCCATCTAGCCCCAAACTGGGGAGGGACACCCCCCCAAACTCCACCCCAAACTGAGGGGGGGGAGACACACAACCCCCACATTTTGCAGCCACCCCTCTTAGAAAGCAAGCACAGAACTCCAGCATGCATTCAGTTCGAGGTCGGCCCCCCATCCCTCCCCCCAATTTTCTGAGCCTCATTAGAAGCCTATTAATTAACGAGCACCTCGTTAGAAGCCCGCTAATTAACGAGGGCTGTGTTAACGAGCAGACGTACAGTGCAGTGAAGAGGTTGATGCGGGTGTATTCACTGATGGGCAGCGCAGCGCGCTTGAAGTACGTCAGCACCATGGCCAATAAGTACTGAAAAAAGAGGAAAAGTCAGAAAAATAAAGCACAGATTTGGGTCAAAAAAAGGGGAAAACGGTTACAAAGGGGACTGGGTGTTTCTACCTTATCAGAAATCCTATAGCAGACATCTGTGGAAAGAAACTCCTGCACCACGCTGTCCTCTAGAGGAGAAACAACAACAAAGTTATGGGATAATTTTTCAGGTTTGTTTTTTTTTTTTTTTTTTTGAGGTAAATGGTGAAAAATGGTGAATTTTTACCCTTTTGGGGGTCAGATTTGGTGTAAATAGTAAAAAAAAAAAAAGGTGAATTTTGGTGGATTTTAGATGTTTTTGGTGCTTACCCAGCAGGGCGAAGAAGGCCTCGCGCTCATGGCGGTGCAAATGGAGGCTCCTGGGGGGGTCCCGGGGGGGTCTTTGGGTGCCTGGTTGGGGTGGGGTGGAGGGGGGGTCCTTTGTGGTGCCCTGGGGAGAAGGAGGTGAGGGGGAGAACAGATCCTTGAAGCCTCCCCTAAATTGAGCAAAATACCCCCAGATCTTGATGAAGAATATTAACCTCTCTCCCCCATAAAAACAACAGAAAACCCCCAAACCAGACCTCCCCATTTTGACAGCCAAATTGAGACTCCCCCACCCCCTCACTGACACCCCAAACCCATCCCTTCCCCCCCACACACACTTCAACACCCCAAATCCTAAACCCCAAACTGTATCCCCCCACACCACCACTAACCCCCCCAGCACCAAAATGCCCCAATCCCCTCCCCACAACCCAAGATCCCCCCCAACAAACACCCAGAACCCACCAAGCCCCAAACAGACCCACCCAATTTTGTCCTCCCCCCAATTTCACCCCCTCCCCTCCACCTTCAATTTCCCTCTCCCATTTCATCCCACTCATTACACTCTCCTCTCCCCCCAATTTCCCCCTCCCCTTTCATTCCCCTCCTCTCACCCCCAAAGTCATTCCCCCCATTTTCACCCTCTCCCCTAAATTTCATCCCCTTCTCTTCCCCCCAATTTCACACCCAACTCTCCCTCCCCATTTGTCCCCCCAATTTCACATTCCCCACCCCCTCCTCTCCCCCAATTTCATCCCCTCCTCCCCCCAAGTTTTGTTTCCATCCCCAATTTCTCCCGATTTTCCCCCTCCCCCTTTTTGCCCCGTCCCCCCAATTTCCACCCCACCAATTCCCCCATTTTGTCCCTTTCCCCTCTTATTTTTCCCCATTTTGCCTCAAAACTTTTTACCACCATCTGTATCCCCACCAACAATAGACACCCCCCCCCCTCCCCAATCAGCCCTAACAAGCTCAACACCCATTAAAAACCCCTAAAACACCTCAAAATGCACCTGAGGAGGACACTTAAGATGAAAAAGATAAGATTCATATACATATTTGTAGTGAAAAGTGAAAGGATCCAAAGTGCCATGAAGTTGGAGCTGAGATCTGCGCTTCTGAAGGGATAAAATCTGCTTTCAGACACTTAAATCTGTGTTAAAATGAAGGAATTTGGTTACAACAAAGAAATTTGGTTAAAAAATAAAGATGTATTAATATCCAGATATTTTCATATTAGGAGGGGATGTCAACCTCGGAGGGGTCCAAAGGGCTCTGACTGATGCCATCCGTTGGGTGCAGGAGCTGAAACAAAAGCGAAAAAGGAGTAAATAAAGCACTTAAATTTGGTTTTATTGGTTGAGATGGAAAAAAGGAAACGTAACTATTGAGGCTGAAGGAGCAAAGCAGTAAATGAGTAAAAGCCAACGCAACGAGGTGAAGTAATAACCAATAAAAGGCCCATTATTGGGGTTGAAGTGCTGAAAAGATTTCTCTGTCATGGGAGGGGAAGTTCCTTCATTTGTGACCATAAAAAGGGGAACATAACAAAAAATCTGCAGGTTTCCTCGTATTTCTACTCAAATAAATGAGGAGGTGCCCACCACCCTCGTGAAAGCAGGTGGAAAGAGTGAAAAATCCACCAAAACTGAGAAAAAAAGAGAGAAAATCATCGTTTGTGGTCCTTATTCCTGAGCAGTGCTGAGGGGCCCTCGCTGGTCGCTGGAGGGAGGATTTTCCTGAGAGAAAATGGGGGAAAAGGGGTTTTTTGCATATTATTTTACATTTTCTGAGAAAAAATGAGGGAAAAAAGGGTTACCTTCTCATATTTTATGATTTTTGATAGGAAATGGGGAAAAAAGCATTATTTCCACATCATTTACAGTTTCTGGCAGAAAATGAAGCAAAAAAAGTGTTATTTCCCCACAACTGATGATTTCTGACAGAAAATGAGAGGAAAAAAAGCATTATTTCCACCAAATTCACGTTACCTGACAGAAAAAGAGATAAAACCGCAGCGTTATTTCTTCCCCCTCACAGAGCAGTACCGTTTTTCACCCTTTTCACCCCAAAATCCCTCTCAAAAACACCACAAAAAGGCTCTAAACGACTCTTTCCATCCCCAAAAGGGCACTCAGGGAACTTTACCTCGTGACGCCCCATTTCTTCCCTCAGAAAATGGAGAAAAGAAACAATTTTCCTCAGAGCAGCACACAACCCCCCAATGGCGCCCTTCCCGCCTTTTTCCCCCCCCCTCCTCAGCGCGGTGGGCGGGACGAAAGTTAGCCCCGCCCCCTCAGTGAGCACCACCTTCTATTGGCCGCTTGCCCGCCCCGCCGACCAATCAGAAGCGCGAAAAGGTGAAGCCACCTGCTGTACCCCTCTACTTCACGCTTTGCAGTCTGTCAAACGTGTGAAGGCGGGACGTGAGAGTGGTGACAACCAATCAAAAGCAAGAGGGAAAGCGAAGGCATTTCTGATAGGCTGAGCTCCGCGCGGGCGGGCCAATCAGAGCGAGACACGGGACTCTTGGCGTTGCCGCCCCTTCGTGCGAGGCAGTTCGGACCGTACCAAGTGCGGGAACGGAGCGGGGGGGAACCGTTGGATTTGTGGGGGGAGTGCGGAGCTTTTACCGCCGTAACACTGCAGAGAGAAACAGTGGAGATATTCACGTAGAGAAAAATGGGGAGGGAGGAGTTGTCTGGGGGGGAACGGAGAGAGGAAGTGAAAATTTGGTTCCCCCGCATTAAAGGCGAAGTGGTGCGGCCCAACCGGAAGTGAGATGTCGCGCTCCGAGGGACTTCCGGGGACGGAGGAGCGGCCCTGAAGGAGGGCGCGCAGCGGTGGAGGGGCGGGACGGCGGAATTTGGGTCTGGGGGAGGCGGTCCTGAGGGTCGTTTGTGGAGGGGGCGGTCCTGAGGGTCTGAAGGGGTGGGGGGGGTTGGGGCTGAGGAAAGGGAAGGGGTGCATTTGGGGGTCCGTAGTTCAGCCCCCTCCCCTTTTCTGCCCCACCTTTGCCCCACTTCTGCCCTTTTTTGCCCCCCAGCCCCATTTTTTGTCTCGTTTGATACTGAAGCGCCCTGACCTCGTTCACTTTGTCCCTCTGAGTTTCCTTCCCTCCCCATTTGCCCCATAACCCCATTTTTGCCTCATCCTGGCACCATTTGGATCCAGTTTGCCCCCACGTCTCCATTACCATCCTCGCTTTGCCACTCTCGCCCCATTTCCCCCCCCCTTTTTGCCCCATAACCCCATTTTCTGTCTCATTCCCACACTCTCACCCCCATTCTGGTGCAGCTCAGCCCCTAACGATGCTTTTCCCCCCCCCCCTTTTGCCCCCGTTTCCCCCAGTTTGGGGTCCTTTGGCCCTGGCTCTGACACTTGGCCGTGCTTTCTCCCCGCAGCTCCTCCACTCCCCTCCTGTGTGCTGCAGGAGATGGCGGTGAGCACAAGGGGGGGGGCTGCGGTGGGAGGAGGAGGCAGTATTATGGGATGTAGGCCCTGTCAGGAGCTAGCTCCATGGGGGCGGAGCGGTGTTATGGATTTGAGGGGTTTGTTTAAGCTTTGGGGACCTGAATTCAATGGGAAAGAGGCAATAATAGTGAATTCCGCATTTATTTACTTCTGAGGAGTTAAATTTCATAGGGGTGGGGTGATGTGATGGGTTTTAAGGGTTTATTCCGTCTGCAAGGATCTTAATTTTATGGGAGTGGGATAACATAACTGGGTGTATGGGTCTATTCCACCTGCAAGGAGCTAAATCCTATGGGGATATAATAGCACAATTGGGTTTTAGGGCTTATTTCACCAGTAAGGACCTGAATCCAATGGGAATGGGGCAAGAATACTGAATTTCAAGGCATTTTTCACCAATTTAGGGCTGGGTTCCAGCAGGACAGAACAATACAATGGGATTTTAAGGGCTTTCTCTCTCCTCTAAGTGCTCTGAGGTCCCCAGTTGGGGTCCCCACATCCCCCCCACCTCCCTCTCTCCCCCACAGAGCCTGACAGACCGCCTGTGGTGCGTGTTTTGGGAGAGCAGCCTGGCCTTCCTCTCCTTCCTGACCAACCTGTGCTCTGATTTCGTGGCTCAGCTCGCCCTGCTCTCCGTCCTCAAATGCCTTCACTGTGTGGTTGAAAACTACGTGGGCTTTGTGAGTGCTCAGCCCTAACCCCCCCCCCCCCCCAAAAAAAAAAAAAACCCAAAAATGTTCATTTGGGGGCCAGACTCACCCTCTATCCCCATTTCTTACAGATGGGGATAAGATATTCCAGACATTCCTTCACAAAGTTCTTCCATTTCTGCATCATCTGTGAGTCAAAGCTTCGGGGGCCCCATCCCATAATAAGCATCAGGGCCGCATCCTTCCCCTTGCAGCGTGGGTTTGGGGTTTGTTGTGCACCCCCAGCTGGTTGGGAGAGATAATTTGGGGCTGAATTTGCATGGGGCAGCCAAGCGTGGGGCTGGCGGGGCTGATGAGCTCGTGGGTTCGTTATTCTAATGAGCGCTCGGTGCTTAATTAGCGGGGCTGTATAGGGATGTGTTGGTGGGGGGTTAACGAGCTTTGGGGGCTGAATGTGACCCCAAATTCAGTGCTGGGGGAGTGTGAGTGGATTTTAAGGCTGTCTTTCACCTCTAGGAGTCTGAGCTATACGAGGATGGGGCAACGCTGTGGATTTTAAGGGCTCTTTCCACCTCTTAGGGGCCACGAGAAATGTGGCAAAATCTCTGGATTTTAGGGCTTTTTCCCACCTCTTTGGGGCTCTGTCCAATGGGGCGCCTTTCCATCTGCAGGTTTCCCCTCTTTCTCTTTCAGCCTTCCTGCTCTTGCTGATGGGGCTCAATGTGTACCTGACCACGTTGCACCGCCCCCTCATCGACCACACTCCCTTCCATCTCTTCTTTTACTTCGAGGTACCGCCTTTCTCCTCCTCCTGCAGGGGGCAGAATCCCCCATAGGACAGACAGACAGACAGTCTGTGTGTCTCCCTCCCCTCCCCAGCACTTCATCCTGTCGTTTTTGGCGATCACCACCATCAACAGTTACATTCAGCGCTGCCAGGACAACTACATAGTCCTGCTGGAGAACAAAAGCTTCTGCGTGCTGTGCTTCCCCTTCTTGGAAAGTACGAGGCCCTGTTTTCCTCTTTTTTCAACCCATTCTGGGCTCCTGGGGGGTTGCTGTGGCCACTCGGTGCGTCGCCATTGAGGTCGGCAAAGGCTCCATACAATGGTTGGGAGGTGGAAGGAGGGGTTAGAAAGAGGTGTTGGGGGGGTTCAGAACGTCTCAGCTTTGGGGATTTGGGTTTTGCTTGAGCTCAGAGCAGAGGGTTTGGGGATTTGGTTGACCCCAGTGCTGAGGATTTGGGGTTTAGTTGGGGTTTGTTCAACCTCAGTGCTCAGGATTTGGGTTTTCTCCATTTCCAACCCTCAGGATTCAGTCTTTGATCAACCCCAGCACTCAGGATTTGGGTTTAGTTGGGTTTTATTCAAACCCAGCACTCAGAATTGGGGTTTAGTTGGGGTTTGTTCAACCCCAGCACTCAGAATTATGGGTTTGGTTGCCCACGACCCAACTTCTCCCATTCTCATCTCAAAAAAGGACATTTTGAGCCCCTCCGAGCTCCCATTCCACCCCAAGAATGGCACCCAACGTGGTTTTTTCCCCCCCAGGTCTCATGAGGCTCCTCCTCTACGTGCTATTCATAATCGGTATGATTGGAATCTGCATCTTCCCCCTCTTTGCCGCCCACCCCACATACCTGGCCATGACGTAAGTTCCTTTTGGGACCTCATTTTCCTCTAATTTTTCCCAAATTTGGTTCTTAGGGGGTCACTGTGACCAATCACAGCTCAGTGTGTCACCATTGAGGTTGCTTAGCGCTCCGTTGGTGGCCAACGCGACGGTTGGGAGGTGGAAAGACGGCTCGAGTTGTTTGGGGTTCAGAAAGTCACAACTTCTGGGGTTTTGTTGGTTTTGGGGGCTGTTTCTGCCACATTCACCACCCCCACGGCCCCGTGTTTCCTTCCAGGCACTTCAGGAAAACAGCAGCGGATCTCTTCGCGTCGTATCGCGCCAGTCGCAATGGGAGCACGCTGTGAGTTGTGCCATAAGCGCTCCCTCCTCCCCATTTTTGGGGTCTTGGAGGTGACATCTCTGCTTTTCAGGTGGGATCCGCCTCAGAATAAAGCAAAACTGGGGGGAAAGTGGCTCATTTTGCCCCCCCTAAAAGGGGTTGGGAAGACCCTGTGAGTGGGGGGAAAGGATTGTGGATACCCCTAAGTCTAACCAGAAGTTTGAGTTGAGCCAAAACAAAATAAGGGGTTCCAGATTCAGGTGTCTTTGTTGGTTTGTGCTGAGAGGTGGGATCCAACTTCAGACAAGTTGAAGCAAAATCCGAGGGAAATGGCTCATTTATGCCCCCCAAAAATGGGCTGGGAAGACCTTGTAAGTAGAGAAGAAGATGATGGATGTCTTGAAATGTAATTAATACTTTAATTAGTTATAAAAATGATGGATTGTGGCGAGGAGGAAATACCCGTTGGCTTTGTTGGTTTCTTTTGAGGAGTAGGATCTGCCTTGAGGTGAGTGGAACCAGATTTGGGGGAAATGGTTCATTTCTGTTCCAAAAAATGGGTTGGGAAGACCTTATGGGTAGAGAAGAAGGTTCTGGGGATCCTGAAACCTGTCTGAAGCAAAATTTTGGGGGGGGGGGATGGTTCATTTTTGCCTCAAAAATGGGCTGGGAAGTCTTAATAGATAGAGGAGGTGGCTCTGGTTATCCTTAAACCTGACTGACGATGTATTGAAAGAAAAAAATGATGGGTAAGAGGGAGGATGGAGAGCCTCGGGGCCGTCCTCATCGCCCCCATGGGAGGTAGGGGGGATTTTGCCCCATAATTCCATCCCACACAGCCTCCCCGGTGCCACCCTGGAGGAGCTGCCGGCCGAGGACAACGGCTGCGTCATCTGCCGCGAGGAGATGGGGACGGAGGTGACGGCTCTGCCGTGCTGCCACGTCTTCCACACCAGGTTTGGGGTGAAATCACACCGTTTTGGGTCGCCGTTAGGGTTATCCAGAGGGGAGGGATTATGGATTGTCTGTTTTTCCCCATAGCTGCCTGCGGTCGTGGTTCCAGCGCCAGTGGACGTGTCCCATGTGTCGGATGCCCGTTCCGCGTGTGTCCTACCCTGAGCTGATGCCCCCTGACCCTCCAGTGCAAACTCCTGACCCTCCATCACGGCCCTCGACGCCACCGCAGACCTCTCCGGATCCTGAGCCCCAAGAGTGTGAGCACCCGAAAACCCCCTCCAAAAAAATGATTGTTTTCTTTCAGCGTGTCCCAAAATCATGTTTGTTTTTTTTGTTCCACCACCCCCCCCCCAACTTCTTCAGCCTTTGAACTGTGAGCATCCAAACCCCCCTAAAACACCCCAAAAATACCACAGAGGTTTTCTCACAGCTGCTCCCAAAATGTTAGGGCACCATCCTTCTCCTTAAGCCTCAATGGGGAGCATCTGAATGCCATGGAACTGTAGATTTCCTTTCAAGGTGCCCCAAAACAGTGGGATTTTCACCCATATTCAGGCTGAGCACCTCCAGGGGTTGCCTGTTGTTGGGTGTGGGATTTCCACCAGCTGTAGGATGGGGGCTCTGAGGGGGACTATGGGCTCCCTTGGGGCTCTGATCTCTCAGCTTTGCAGTTCCATCATGCCCCAGATTTGAGAATTTCTTTAAGAAAAGTAGATCCTTAGGATCATGGATGGGAACCCCCCCCTCCAATGCCTGTAGCCGACGCTCCTTTGGATGTTAATGATTACCATCCCTCTGCCATCCTTCTCAGGGTATCCCTCTGAGGAAGAGGAGGAAGAGGAGGAGGAAGAAGAGCAGCCGTCAGCCCAAACTCTGAGCCAGGAAATCATTCAGCACTACCAGGAACGTTTCACCCGCGCTGAGCACGAGGAGATCGCCGCGTGGCTGCTGCGCTGCTGGGACAACGATGCCAATTCCGTTCACCTGGAAGGCAGCGATCTCCTCCTGTTGGGACCTCTCTGCAACGAGTTGGCTGTGGACAACATGATCTGCAGGAGGGAAGACCGAACGCTCACCCTCTGGAAGCGAATGCTGGGCGCCGTCAGGCAGTGCTACCGGGGGTACATAATGCCCCGCTTGCGCTCCTGGTTCACCTTGGATGAGGCCATCCAGTACCTGCGGGAGCTGGCCGTGATGGAGATGCTGTACGACGAATCCTTCAACCCCGCCGACCCTGATGCAGACAGCTGCCCCGACGCCTTCAAATGCACGCCCATGATGTGGTTGTATCTCACCATGAGCGCGCCGCCCAAATTCATCAGCACGGTGACGGCCGTGAAGTGCATGTGCCACGACGCGGTCCCGGTGAGGCTCCTGGCTTGTTTCCTCCAAGACTACGATAAAAACGTCACGTCTGCTCAGAGGGAGTGCTTCTCTCTGGTGCGGGAATTGGCTGAAGAAGTGAAAAAGCTGTCCAGGGAGGTCCAGCAGCTTAAAAAGGCCAAGCTTTGCTCCTCGTCCGCGCCGACCAACGAGTTGGCTGTGCGGGATGGCCAAGATGGACATCCTTCCAGCTCTGCTCTAGCGCTGGTTGAAGACGGCTGCGTGCCGCGCCTCACCTTCTGGTTTTACCTGCGTGATCATGGGGAGAACATGAAGAAGTGGGATGGGAAACCCACCTCGGCCCTGCAGAGAAGGGTGGAAGAGCTGCTGAGGAGGTCCGGCCCCCCTGCGGGCTCCTCCAGGAGGAGGGCTGCCGCCAGGCGCCGCGATGCCTGCGCTTTTCCATAGGCATTCCGCATGGAGTGGCGGGGTGGAGTTGGGGTTCCCCAAGTGCTCCATTGGGTTTGTTGGAAATATCTAAATGGTTTATCAGGATGGTATCTCTGATAAAGAAGATGTTATTTGCAATTGCAATGGCGGGCCTCCCGCAAGCAGGAGAGCGTGCAGAAGACAATCTTACATCTTTTATTCCCTATTACTCGACACTTCTCTCTTTCTGCCCTGCTTCCTCATTGGCTGAGTGCTTCAGGATCACAATCTTCCCGACGCTCAACTAAGCAGGGATACTGGATAAACATTAGTTGCTATCTAAGCATATGTCACGAATTAGTTGATTTCTCACGTTTGCTCGTTCAACACTCGGTCACTGTTTCTGCACGTCTGCTTGTCGTGGCAATAGAGATAAGCTTGGAAGGAGGATAGGGGGAGGATCTTCATGCCTGCCTGTTGCATCCCAGCCTGCCCACAGCGCGAGGCAGTCCAGCCTTGTGTAGAGGCCCTTAGCCCTGCAGTGTGCTTTCTGGTCCTTAATACTGTACCTATGTTATTTGGAACATTTAAGAACTATTGCAGTTTTGCGACCTGGAATTAATCACCTAATTCAGCAACTCTATTTCTAAGGTATGTTACTAACGTAGACAGTATTTCTACTTTTTCATATCAGTTCTTTGTAAGGACAAGTTACAAAATACAAACAAAATACAAAAAAGAGAATGGTGCTCTACTTTTTCAGATCAATTCCCTCTTTTTAACATCTGATGCAGAAACGTGTTCCATTCCTACAGGTTCCAGGAGGGGGGGATGATGAGGAGGGGGGGATGATGAGGAGGGGGGTGATGAGGAGGGGGGTGATGACGAGTTCCCCCTGTGCTCGGTGTTGTGCCCTGAGATGCTTCTCTTCTGCTTTCTGATGGGCCACAAGTTCTCTCTGCTCAGTAAACCAGCTGCTTTCTATCCCACAGGAGCCCTCAGCCCTCCATGGGGGGAGGCAGGAGGGAAGGGAGGACCCCCCTGTTGCAGGACTCCTCCATAGAATGTTTTTCTGTAGAAAATGAGGAAAAAACGTTTTATTTCCCCTCACGTTACGTTTCCTGACAGTAATTGAGGAAAAGAGGCGTTATTTCCCTTTGCTTTATGCTTCCTGGCAGAAAATGAGAAGAAATGGTTCTGTTTCCTGATAGAAAATGAGGAGAAGTGCATTTATTTCCCCTGGTGTTACATTTTCTGACAGGAAACGAGGAACGGCTCCAATTCCCCCTCACAGTTTCCCCCAATGGCGCCTCCCACGCTCTTCCCGCCTTTTTTTCCCGCCCCCCCACCTCAGCGCGGTGGGCGGGACGTGATTTAGCCCCGCCCCGTCCGCGGACACCGCCTTCCATTGTCCGCCCTCCCCGCTGTCCAATCAAAAGCGAGAAAAAGTGAAGCCACCTGCTGTACCCCTCCGCCTCACGCTTTGCTGTCCGTCGAAAACCTGAAGGCGGCACTTGAGGGGGCTGGCAACCAATCAGAACAGCGAGGGAGTGAAAAGCGGTTGCTGATAGGGTGAGCTCCGCGGAGGCGGACCAATCAGAGCGAGACACGGGACTCTTGGCGTTGCCGCCCCTTGGTGCGAGGCAGTTCGGACCGTACCAAGTGCGGAAACGGAGCGGGGGGGGAACCGTTGGATTTGTGGGGGGAGTGCGGAGCTTTTACCGCCGTAACACTGCAGGGAAGGAACTACGGGGATATTCGTACACAAGTAGAGAACTTCTGGGAGGAAGGAGTTTTACGGGAGGGGAAGAGAGAGAGGAAGTGAAATTTGGGTTCCCCCGTAGTAAAGGAGGAATGGTGCGGTCAGACCGGAAGTGAGGTGTCGCGCTCCGAGGGACTTCCGGTGAAGGAGGAGCGGCCCTGAGGAGGGGAAGCGCAGCGGTGGAGGGGCGGGGGCCGGGTGAGTGGGGGGGGCCGGAATTGGGTCTGGGGGCTGCGGGGGGCGTGAAGCCAAAGGAGGGGAGGGGGGAGAGCAGGAACCTGTGGGTGTTTTGTGAGAGGGATGTGAGGGGGCGGGGAAGGGGGTGAGCGGGGGGAGTTTGGGGTGGGGTGGGGGCTGTGGTGGGGGGGAGGGGAGGTTTGGGGGGGCTCTGGGGGTCTCTGAGACGGGGGCTGTGGGGAAATGACGGGTTCTGATGGGGGGGTTGGGGAGCACTGGGAGGTGGAGGGGGGATTTGGGGTGGAGGGAGAGAGGGGGATGGGGGGATATGGGAGGGGTGGGGCTGTGAAGGGGGGTCGGATGGGGGGATGGGGAGGAAATGAGGGGTTCTAAGGGGGGGCGGGGTCATCTGGGGGGGTTTATTGAAGGGAAATTGGAGGGATTGGGGGGCACTGAGAGGAGGAGGGAGTTTGGGGCAGGGGGTACGATGGGATGTGGGGTATTTGGGGGTGATATGGGGGGTGTTTGGGGTGTGAGTTGGGTGGGATGTGGGAGCGGAGGCTCTGGGGGCAGATGGGGATGAGGCGGGGTTGGGGGGCTGTAGGAGGTGTGGGGTTATATCTGGGGAGTGGGGGGTGTTGTGTGGGGGGCAGAAATGGGGGGTTGGGGGTTCTGGTTGGGGGAGGATCTGGGGGTGAGATGGAGGGGCTGAGAGAGGCCACCTGAGGATGAGGAGACCGAATGAGGCTCAGATTTGAGGTCAGCTAGTGGGATTTGGTGAATCCAAGGGAGAAATAACTCCGGGTTTAACTGAAGAAGCGCTGTCTCACCCCAAGTTTGGTGCCATGTTGTTGTGTTGGTTTTTTATCCCACTATAATGCAGTTTTTCTGCCCGGTTTGGCTCTAAATCTCTTTGTTTTTTCCTGCCCGCTGTGGCCCTACAGCTCCATTTTTGGTCTCAGTTTGATGCTATAATTCTTTTTTGCTGTGATATGATGCTTTGGTTTCCCCTCTCCCTTCTTTGGTTTGTTTCAATGTTATTGTTCTCTTTTTTGGTATGTTTTGGTTCTCTTAGGTCTCTGTTTTTTCCCCAGTTTGGTTCTTTTGCTTTCTTTTTTGCTTTGTTTTGATGCTATGATCCCTTTTCTCACCCCCTTTTTTGCTCTTTCTGATCCTCTCACTCCCCTTTCTGCCCCACTTTGGCCCTTTCCCCCTTTAATTTGGCTCTTTTTGGTGCTATAATTCCCTTTCTCTGCCCCAGTTTGGCCCTTTCGCCTCCCTTTCTGCCCCATTCTGTTCCTATCACCCCTTTTTTGGCTCTTTTTGATCCTCCCACCCCCTTTTCAGTCACAGTTTGTTCCTGTCAGCCCTTTTTTACCCCAGTTTCTTCCTCTCCCGCCTTACTTGGCTCTTTCTGCTGCCATAACCCACCTTTTTTTTACCTGAGTTTGGCCCTCTTGCCCCTTTCTTACCCTAGTCTTGCCCTCTGTCCCCCCCTATTTTCCCCCTCTAACTCCACTTTCTTCCTCCCTCCCCCCCCCATTTTCCCCTCTTTCCTCCCCATCTTTCCCTCCCTATTTTCCCCTTCTAACTCAATTTTCCTCCTTCTTCCCCATTTTTCCCCTTCTCCCCCCCCATTTTCCCCTCCCCCCCAGTTTTCCCCCCCCGACCCCATTTCTCCCCTTTCCCCCCCTCTAGGAGGCCGTGCCATGACGATGCTGTGCACGGCGGTGGTGATGCTGGGCAGTTTGGCTCTGACCACAGCTGTGGTGGCCCACGCCTATTACCTGAAGCACCAGTTCTACCCCACCGTGGTGTACCTCACCAAATCCAGCCCCAGCATGGCTGTGAGTACCACCCGAGGGCCATCCCCCCCCAGCTCTTTATTTTGGGTTCAAATCCTGGCTTTTTAGGACAAGAGACTACGTGGGGTTTCCCCAAGTGTTCCCCTTCTTTTGGGCTTTCCCCAATTGCTCTTCAGTTGGGTTTTCATGAGAGCAAAGGCCAGCGTTGCTTTTTTCCCCTTCTTCCACCTGCAGCATTTCCTAGCGGCCTCGTTACGCTTAATGAGCAATTAACCAACCCTCTCAGCACCGCCTCCCGTCACACTGGGCCTCACTTCTGCTTTCTGACACCCAAAAAGCTTCATTTTCCACCCAAAAGCGGCCATGAAGGCACCAGTCTGCCCCATAGGGAGCCCCGAAATGGGGCTGGGGGCTCTCAGCCCCCCCCAGCCCCAGATTGGGGTTCTTTGAGGGTCTCTCCCTGCAGGTTTTGTACATCCAGGCCTTCGTGTTGGTGTTCCTGCTGGGGAAATTCATGGGCAAGGTGTTCTTTGGGCAGCTGCGTGCGGCCGAGATGGAGGTGAGCATGTGGGGAGGGCAGAAATGGGAGGGATTTAGGGGAAAAAAAGGAGATTTTGGGGTTTAGGACACATTTTCTGTTCCTTGAGGGACTAAATTCCCCAGGGATGGGAGCACGTTATAAATTTAAAGGCTTTTTCTGCCTTTGAGCAGCTGAATTGTGTAGGGATGGACAGCAGTGTGGATTTCAGGGTTTATTTTACTTTTAAGCAACTGAAATCTACAAGAATGAGTCGAAATTGCAGGATTTTGGGTATTTTTTCCTGGTGGCTTGGGGTTAAATTCTGTGGGGTTAAGTCAAGTTAAGGATCTTGAGAGCATTTCCCAACTCTGAAGGGCCAAATCCCACCGACTTGGGGCCACATTCTGGATTTTTGGGATGTATTTCACCTCTGAAGGGTTCAGTTCCTTCGGAATGGGGCGATGTGATGGAATTTGGGGATTTTGGGGGCTTGATGGGGTTTTTGGGGCTCCCCACAGCACCTGATGGAGCGCTCCTGGTACGCCGTCACCGAGACCTGCCTGGCCTTCACCGTCTTCCGTGACGACTTCAGCCCCCGTTTCGTGGCCCTCTTCACCCTCCTCCTCTTCCTCAAATGCTTCCATTGGCTGGCCGACGACCGCGTGGATTTTGTGAGCGCTGAAATCAGCCCTTAAAAAACCCTAAAAAGGCTCATTTTGGGGGGCTGGGTTTCACCTTTTGCCCCCTCCCCTTTTAACAGATGGAGAGGAGCCCCAACATCTCCTGGCTCTTCCATTTCCGCATCATCTGTGAGTCAAAGCTTCGGGGGCCCATCCCATAATAAGCATCAGGGCCGCATCCTTCCCCTTGCAGCGTGGGTTTGGGGTTTGTTGTGCACCCCCAGCTGGTTGGGAGAGATAATTTGGGGCTGAATTTGCATGGGGCAGCCAAGCGTGGGGCTGGCAGGGCTGATAAGCTCATGGGTTCGTTATTCTAATGAGCGCTCGGTGCTTAATTAGCGGGGCTGTATAGGGATGTGTTGGTGGGGGGTTAACGAGCTTTGGGGGCTGAATGTGACCCCAAATTCAGTTCTGTTGGATTTTAAGGGTTTAATCCAGATTTAGAATCCTCAATGTTAGGAGAAAGAGGAAATATTTTACATTTTTAAGGGTTTTTTTTCACCTCTTAGGGGCTTCAACTCACAGGAATGGGGCAAAAATCCTTGATTTAAGGGTTTTTTTCCACTTCTTAGGGGTTACATTGCTCTAGAATGGGTGTAAATACCAGGATTTAAGGTTTTTTCTTCGTCTCCTAGAAGCTATATCCAAACAAAATGGGGCAAAATTCCTGGGTTTAAGGTTTCTTTCCACTTTTAGGGGCCATAACCCACCAGAATGGGCCAAAATTCCTGGATTTAAGGCTTTTTTCCCCTCTTAGGTACTACATCCCACTAAGAAGGAGCGAAATTCCTGGATTTAGTGATTTTTTTTCCCCTCCTTTAGGGGTTGTATCCCCCCAGGAAGGGGGCGAAAGTCCAGGATTAAAGGGTTTTTTCCACCTTTTAGGGGCAATAACCCACAGGAATGGGTCAAAAGCCCGGGGTCAAAGGGTTTTTTCCATCTCTTAGGAACTGTATCCCACCAAAACAGGTCTAAATTCCTGGATTTTAGGCTTTTTTGCATCTCTTAGCAGCTATATCCCCCCCGCAATGGATCTAAATTCCTGGATTGAAGGCTTTTTCCACTCTTAGGGCCTACATCCAACCAAAATGGGTCAGAATTCCTGTGTTTGAGGTTCTTTCCCCACCTGTGCTGAGCTCCATCCCACAAGCACAACTCCACACCGCCCAGCTGATGCCTTTTTTTCCCTTTCCCAGCCCTCATGTTCCTGCTGGCCATCCTGGATTTCCTCTTTGTCAGCCACGCATATCACAGCATCCTGACCCGCGGCGCCTCGGTCCAGCTGGTGTTCGGCTTCGAGGTACCCCCAGCTCCTGCAGGGGACAGACAACCCCGTGCAGGACAGACAGACAGCGCCGTGTCCCCCCGCAGTACGCCATCCTCATGACCATGGTGCTCACCATCTTCATCAAATACGTGCTGCACTCCATCGACCTGCAGAACGAGAACCCGTGGGACAGCAAGGCCGTCTACATGCTGTACACGGAGCTCTTCACTGGTATGGGGCTTTCTTTCCCTCCTTCTCTCCCCTCCTTCCCTCCTCCCCTCCTCCCTTTTTCCTCTCCTTCCTCTCCGTTTTGGGGTTGTTCTAACCAGCACGGCGTGATGGTCATCAGGAAGGGTGATGAGGGTTCTGAAGGGCAAAATCCCACCAGATTGGGGCAATATTATGGATTTTTGAGGTGTATTCTCCCTCTGAGGGCCTAAACTCAATGGGAGTGGGGTAATATTGCTGCATTTAGGGTTATCTCCGCTTCTTTGGGGTTAAATTTGTATGGAATTGAGTCAACGTTAGGGATCCAAAGAGCATTTTCCAGTTCTGAAGGATAGAATCCCACCGGGTTGGATGATGGAAAGAGGAGGTCAAGAAGAGAGATTTGGGGTTCAAAATCACAGCTTTTGGGATTTGGGGTTGTGGTCATCCCCAGCGTTGAGGGTTTGGGTTGACCCCAACGTTGAGGATTTGGGGTTTGGTGGACCCCAACCCAACATCACACTTCCCCATCCCAGAAAAGGACGTTTTGGGACCCTCTGATCCCCATTCCACCCCAAGAGCAGCACCCAACGTGTTTTTTCCCCCCAGGCTTCATCAAGGTCATCCTCTACATGGCCTTCATGACCATCATGATCAAAGTCCACACCTTCCCCCTCTTCGCCATCCGCCCCATGTACCTGGCCATGAGGTGAGTTGGCTTTGGGGCCCGTTGTGCCGCATTCACTCTGCGATCCCGACCCCAATGGATCCCAAATCCTCACCCCAGTGGATCCCTGACCCCAATGGATCCCCCGTCCTGACCCCAACAGATCCCTGACCCTAATGGATCTTGACCCCAATGGACCCCAGTCGATCCCTGACTCCGACAGATCCCCTACCCCAATGAATCGCCAATGGATCTCTGACCCTGATGGATCCCCAGTCCTGACCCCAATAGATCCCAAATCCCAACTCCAATGGATCTCTGACCTCGACAAATCCTCAACCCCAATGGATCCCTAGTCCTGACCCCAATGGATCTGCAACCCCAACGCAGCCCAGATCCCAACCCCACTGGATCCCCAGTCCTGATCCCAATGGATCCCCGACCCCAATGGATCTCTGGCCCCAATGGATCCCGAATCCTAACCCTTATGGATTCTGACCTCAGAGGAGCCCAACCCCAAACCCAGTTGATCCCTGACCCTGACAGATCCCCAGTCCCGACCCCAGCCTGACTGGATCCCCAACCCCAGTGGATCCCGTTCCCTTGCAGGCAGTTCAAGAAGGCAGTGACGGACGCCATCATGTCGCGCCGCGCCATCCGCAATATGAACACGCTGTGAGTCGTGCTGCCAGCGCTCCTCCCTCCTCTTGGGGTCTGGGACCGGGGCTCCTCATAGGGTGGGATCCAACCCAATGTCAGCTTGGGTAAAACTGGGGGGAGAGGGGGGGGAGAATGGATCATTTTTGCCCCAAAAATGGGTTGGGTTGATCCTATAGGGTAGAGAAAAGGGTTGCGGGTATCCGGAAATCTGACCGAAAGTTGAATTTGAGCCAAAGAAATGATGGGATGTGCTGAGGAGGGAACGTTCTGTTGGCTTTGTTGGGCTCTTCTGAAGGGTGGGATCCAACTCAAGGTGATTTTGTTCCAAATTTGGGGGAAAATGCCTCATTTTTGCCTTATAATTGAGTTGCATTGAGGCTGTAAGTAGAGAAAAGGGTTGTGGGTGTCCGGAAAAGTTGAATTTAATGAAAGAATTCATGGATTATGGTGAGGAGGGAATGTCTTGTTGGAGTTGTTGATGGGTGGGATCTGATATAAGATGAGCCTAGTCCAAATCTGTGGGAAAACAGCTCAATTTTGCCCTTAAAAAGGGATTGGGAAGACCTTACGGGGAAGCAGAGGTTGTGGATATTCTCACATCCAACCAAAAATGGTTTCTGAGCCAAAAAATGATGGATGAACACGAGGGATGGAGGTCTTAGGGGGGTCCTCTCGTTATCCCTGTGGGATTTTGGGGTCGGTTTGGGGGGATTTTGCTTTCCAATCCCATTGTAACCCCATAGTTACCCCGATGCCACCCCGGAGGAGCTGCAGTCCATGGACAACGTCTGCATCATCTGCCGTGAGGAAATGGTGACGGGGGCGAAGCGTCTGCCCTGCAACCACATCTTCCACACCAGGTTTGGGGTGAAATGCCGCCCTTTTGGGGTCGCCTTTGGGGTTTTTGATAAGGTTGGGATGATGGGTTCCCTGTGTTTCCCCCACAGCTGCCTGCGCTCGTGGTTCCAGAGGCAGCAGACGTGCCCCACGTGTCGCATGGACGTCCTCCGTGCCTCCCTGCCCCCTCAGCCGCCCCCTGAAGCTGCAGAGCAGAACCCAGCGCCGCCTCAGAGCCCTCCGGGAGCTCAGCCCCAAAACTGTGAGCAGTCCAACCCCGAAAAAAAACCACACAGGTTTCCCTTTAGGGTGCCCCAAAACAGCGGGGTTTCCACCTGTATCCAGGCTGAACGCTTCCAGTTGTTGGCTGGGGTTGGGTGTGGGATTTCAGCCACCTGTAGGATGGGGTTTTAGGGTTCTGGGACCCCTTTGGGGTTCTGACCCGTGCCCAATCCCATTGCAGTCCCACAGGGGATGCTCCCCCCGTTCCCCCCGGGGATGTTCCCGCTGTGGCCGCCTGTGGCTCCGTTTCCTCCCATCCCCGGTGCTCAGGGACCCCCCAACCCTGAGAGCCCCTCTGCTGCTCCAGGTGAGCCTCACCCCCACCCTCCCCCTCCTTTTATGGGGTCGGTGTTCCCCTGTCCCGTTCTTACATCCCTTTGGCCCCACAGCCACCTCCAGAGCCGGTGATGGCAGCGCTTCGAGTTCGGATGGCACCGCAGCACCGGGCTTTGCTCTGCCCCCCCCGTGGATGGGGATGCCATGGCCACCCATTTTTGGTGAGTGGAGACAGTTTTGGGGTCAGGCTGTGGGGTTTTGGTCCCATTTTCTCTTGGCCCCTTTGCCCTGCGGGGTTTGGCGTTCAGCTGTGGGGTTTTCTCCCCAATATTCATCCCTAAATCCTGCAGGAT
Source organism: Chrysolophus pictus (assembly GCA_037305975.1). Classification (NCBI taxonomy): domain Eukaryota; kingdom Metazoa; phylum Chordata; class Aves; order Galliformes; family Phasianidae; genus Chrysolophus; species Chrysolophus pictus. Next base: position 709,232 of record CM074612.1, read on the forward strand.
GTTGGGGTTCATCCATGAGGATTTCCTCCCCAATACCAATCCCCACAGTCCCGCAGGATATTGGGGTTGATCCACGGGGATTTCTTCCCATATTTCACCCAAAAATCTCAGCAGGGTTTTGAGATTGACCCATGGGATTTTCTTCCCACTGTTCAGCCCTCAGTCCTGCAGGTTTTGGGGTTCAGCTGTGGGGATTTCTCCCCAATATCACCTCTAAATCCTACAAGATTTGGGGGTTCATCAATGATGTTTTCTCTCCTATATCATCCTTAAATCCTGCAGGACTTTGGGGTCCACCCATGGCCTTCCCCTCCCCCCCCCATATCTGTGTACAATTTTGAGGTTCATTTCTGAGCTTTTCTTCCCAGTCTGTACCCAAAATTCTGCAGGATTTGGGATTTCCTCCTTTGTAACCCCCAAACCGTGCAGTATTTCAGGATTTTCCCCTTTATCCCCCCATAACGCCCCACAGTGTTGGGATTTCCCCTTTTCTCCCCCCAAACCCCACAGCATTTCCCCCCCAATCTCCATCCCCCCCAGGGCTGCCCCCCATGCCGGTTCCCCCCGCTGGCTTTGCGGGGCTGACAGAGGAGGAGCTGCAGGCCATGGAAGGCCACGAGCGGCAGCACCTGGAGGCTCGGCTGCAGAGCCTGCACAACATCCACACCCTGCTGGACGCCGCCATGCTGCAGATCAACCAGTACCTCACCGTCATGGCCGCCATCGGGTGCGGCCTGGGGTCAAGGGTTGGGGTCACCAAGGGGGTTGGGGTCAACATTTTTGGTCCCCAGTGGGGTTGGGGTCAAGGGTTGGGGTCTCCAAGAGGGCTGGGGTCCCCACTGTGAGGCTGGGGTCAAGCATTGGGGTCAACATTTGGGGTCACCGTGGGGGTTGGGGTCAAGGGTTGGGGTCTCCAAGGGGCTGGATTCAAGCGTTGGGGTCACCAAGGGTGTTGGGGTCAATATTTCGGGTCACCATGGGGGTTGGGGTCTCCAAGGGGGCTAGGGTCAAGGGTTGGGGTCCCCAAAGGGTTTGAGGTCAAAGGTTTGGGGTCCCCAAAGACTCCGACGTCAACATTTGGGGTTTTCAAGGAGCTTGGGGTCAATTTCTTGTTCCCCCTCTTTTTTTCCCCCCCCAGCTCCCCCCGTCCCGCCGCCCCCCACCCTGCACCCCCCTCCCAAGAGCCCCCTACGCCCCCCCCTGCTGCTGCCGCTGCCCCCCCCCTCCACAGAACGCAGCTCTACGCCTTCCTCAGGTGCGTCTGAAATTCCCCCCCATCACAAATAACCCCCCAGTTATGCTAATTGCTTTAATTGGGGCTCAGCTAACAGGAGGGGGGCCTCTGTTTTCCCACCCCACAGCGGATCCCGGTGAGGAAGAGGAGGATGAAGGAGAGCCCAGCACAGCCGAGCTGCGCCGCCGCCGCCTCCAGAAATTGGGGTCCCCATCGCCTCCCCCCGCCTCCCTCTGACCCCAATGAGGACTTTATTTTGGGGGGGGGGGGTGTCGGGGGGCACCCACCCCTTCCTCTCAGATTTTGGGGTCACTCAGAACCCACCTGGAGTCTTTTCTGCCTCCCCCCCCCAAAAAAAAGACTAAAATCACATCTGGAAGCATTTTGTGCCCTTCTCCTCCCCCCCCAGATGTCCCTGTCCCCATTTTTCCCTGTTTCCCCCCTGTCATTGCCCCCAATTTTTTCCATTGTCCCCCTTTTTTCCCCCCATTTGCCCCCCCCCTTCTCACCCCCACATCCCTGGAGGAGCCACTTTTTGGGGACCCCCCCCATTTTGAGGCACAAATTGAAGTTCTTTCAGCCAACGCTTTGAATCAATCAGCCCCCCCAAATTGCTCAAAACCTTCCTCTTTTCACCCAATTTGGGCTCCTTTCACCCCCCCCCCCCCCAATTGGCACAAACCTCTGCAGTTCCACCCTCTGCTTTCCCAGCTCTGATTTTGGAGGCAAAACCCCAAAATCCATCACTTTGAGTGGGATTTTGGGGCGCCTCAACCCCAGGATGTTGGGGGGGGTTAACGAGCCCTCATTTCTGGATGGGCTCATTAAGACAGTATTAATTAACACCATTCATTTTAGGATCCTGCCTGGACTGCTGCGCTCAGCACTCTCATCGCCTCCTAGCTCCAAATTCTCCAGTTTTCAGCCCAAAATGCAGCAGGAGTGAAGATCCTCCAATGGGGTCAGCTTCAAAGATCCCCCAACTGGGGTCAGCCCCAAAATCCCCCAGTTTGGGGCCCATTCCAAAAGATCCCCCAATTTGGGGTTGGCCCCACAAGGTCTCACTTTGGGCTCAACCCCAAAGATCCCCCAATTTGGGGCCGGCTTTGGAAGATGCCCCACTTTGAGCTCAGTCCCAAAAGATCCCCCCCAGTTTGGGGTCAGCCCCCAAAGATCCCCCAAAAGGAGTTGGCTCCAAAGCCCTCCCATTTTGGGGTCAGATCCCCCAATTTGGGGTCAGCCCCGAAGATTTCCTCATGGCCCCATTGGACGTTGTGACCCTTCAGTGCCTCTTTGAACCAAAAGGGCTCCAGGAGCCCCAAAATCTCAGGGAAAAATGGGGGGGGAGCACCCAAATTTGGGGCCAAAAAGTGGAGATTTGGGGGGGGGGGGAACAGGGCAGAAAAATAGCAGTTTGGGGAAAGCTGGGAGAATCTGGGGGAAAATGAGCCCAAAATGGGGTTTGGCTGCAGGATGGGGAATTGTGGCGTTGAGGCTCCGAACAATCAGATTTTGCCCAAAATGAAGTGTATTAATGGCTTAATTAATGAGTAATTAAGTGGCCGTGGGAGCGCTGAGAAGGGCTGGAATTCTCTTTTCACCCTTTTTTCCTTTTATGATGATTTTTTTCCCCATTTGAAGCCCGATTGGAGTGGAAATCCTTTTTTTGGGGTGGTTTCATGGGGACATTTTGGGGGCTTTTCCCCCATTTCGGGGTCGATTTGTGCAGCGCTGCACAGCCCCAAAGCTGTCTCTTTTGCCCCCAAAAGCGCTCAGTTTCACCCCAAATCCCATCCCTTTAACTTATCCATCCCCAGCGGGGCGGCCGGGGGGACAATTATTATTTAATTTGTAAATAATGTATAAATTTTTAATAGCTTAATTGTACATATGGCGAATAAAGGCGACCCGAAGGTCTGTGCTGTGTTTCCTCTGTCCCCAAAATCCCTCCATTTCACCCATTCTGCACCCTTAAAAACCCATTTCACTCCATTCACCCAGAACCCATTTCGATCCCTCAAAACCCCATTTTTGCCCCATTTTGATCCCTCAGTCTATTTCAACCCTACAGACCCCACATTTGCCCCTTTCTGTACCCCCAGGCCCCACTTTGACCCCATTCTGTCCCCCAGCCCCATTTCCCACCCCACTTCCAAGACTACACACCACTCAACACCTTTTATTCCATTTCATCACCCATCACACAGAGGGGTTGCCCCATTCCCCCCCCCAGGGTAATTTTGGGGTCCCCTAGGTGTATTTTGGGGGCCCTCTGGGGCATTCTGGGCCCTTCAACTGAATCTTGGGGTCTGTTGGGGGCATTCTGTTGCCCCCAGAGATATTTTGGTGCCTTCCAGATGCATTTCTGTGCCCCTGGGGACATTTTGATGCCCCCCAGGTTCGTTCTGGTGCCCTCCGGGTGCATTTCAGGGCCTTCTGGGGTCAATTTGTTGCCTTCCAGATGCATTTTGATGCCCTCCCAGGTTCATTTTGCCCCCCCCGGGTTCACTGGAGGCATCAGAACCCCTTGAGCAGCAGCCACGCTCGCACCTCGCTGTCCACGTGCCCTTTGAGGCGCAGCGTTCCGGTCACCTCATTCACCTGGGTCAGCGGCTCCTTCCCCACACGCTGCCCCACAAACTCCCTCAGTTCCTTCTCCAGTGCCTGCAATGCCAAAAACACCCCAAAATGAACCCAAACTCCCCATTTTTCTCCTCCACCCACTCACCCCCCCCCCTCCCAAATTCTCCATTTACATCCCAAAAAGCCCCCAAACCCCCATTTTTTTGAGGGCACCTTCAGCAAATTTGCTGATGGCACCAAGCTGAGCCGTGCTGGTGGAAGGAAGGGATGCCATTCAGAGGGACCTCAACAGGCTGCAAAGCTGAGTGAATCTAATGAGGGTCAACACAGCAAAGTGCGAAGTTTGGTATTTGGGATGGAGGAATGCCAGGCATCGATACGGACTGGAAGGAGCAGACCTTGAGAGCAGCCCTGCAGAGAAGGACCTGGGGGTCCTGGGGGGTGAAAAGCTGAGCATGGGGCTGCAGTGTGTGATTACAGCTGGGAAAGCAAATGGGATCCTGGGCTGCATCAGCAGAGGGGTGGCCAGCAGGGACAGGGAGGTGACTGTCCCTCTCTGCTCTGCTCTTGTGAGGCCACATCTGCAGCACTGCGTCCAGGGCTGGGGGTCCCAGTACAAGACAGACAGAGAGCTGCTGGAGGGGGTCCAGGGGAGCCACAAAGATGATCAGGGGCTGCAGCAGCTCCCCTATGAAGACAGGCTGAGAGAGCCTGGAGAAAAGAAGGCTGCGGGGTGAGCTCATTGCAGCCTTCAGTACCTAAAGGGAGCCTACAAACAGGAGGGGAGTCAACTCTTGGAAAGGGGAGATAACAGCAGGACAAAGGAAATGGTTTGAAGTTGAGGAAGAGCAGATTGGGGTTGGATGTGAGGGGGAAGTTGTTTGCTGTGAGAGCGGTGAGGTGCTGGAACAGCTGCCCAGAGAGGCTGTGGATGCCCCGTCCAGCCCTGGAGGTGTTCAAGGCCAGGTTGGTGGGGCCCTGGGCAGCCTGGGCTGCTGTGAAATGTGGAGGTTGGTGGCCCTGCGTGTGGCGGGGGGTTGGAGATCCATCATCCTCGAGGTCCCTTCCAGCCCTGGCCGTTCCGTGGTCCTGTGATTCCCACCCACATTTGCCCAATTTCGCCCCTTTCTCACCCAAATGTCCCCTCGGATGTGGCGCAGCTCGGTGATGCGGCGGCTCCCGTTGGTCACCCTGCAGTACAGCGGCAGGTTGTGCATGCGGGAGCGGCCCACGTGGTACGGCAGGGAGGGGGGGGGGCACTGCAGGGGGTCGCTAATTAGTCATTAATTCATTCATTACTCTAATTAAACCCTCCCTTATTAACAATATTCCTCCTTTCCCCCATATTAACCCCATTTCGGGGGAAAGGAGTTGATTTAGGAGTACCCCATGTCATACCACGTCATACCACGATGGGGGGAGGGGGGGGGCAAAATAATTAACTAATTAATCAATTACCCTAATTATTTCTCCTCCTCCTCATTAATAATACCCCTTTACCCCAGATTAACCCCATTCCAGAGGAGAAAAAATGTGCTTATTTGGGAGTGCTCCACCCAGTATGGCACACGGGGGGGGGGGGGGGGGGGGGGAATGCACAGCAGAGGAAGGGCATTAATTAACTAATTAATTATCCTAATTAACCCACCCCCCTCTTTATTAATAACATCCCTTCCACCATATTAACCCCATTTTGGGGAAAAAAAGCATTGACTTGGGAGTGCTCCATGCAGGACAGCAGCAAGAGGGGGAGGAACTGCAGGGAGGGCTATTAATTAATTGATGAGTTCATTAATTAATTACCTTGTGGGGGGGTCCACCCTGACGGCGTGGGGTAGGAGGGGTGCTGGGGTGGGGGAGGGACGCAGGCAGGGGGCAGCAGCCGCTCCACAAAATGGAACTCCTCAGTGGATTCCACCACAGCGGGATATGGGGGGGGGGTCTTGGGGGGGGGGTCTGGCAAGAAAGAAACAAAGAGGGCATCAACGGGGGGGGATGATATCAACCAGATCCCCCCAACCCAGAAATTGTCATCTCCCCCCAGTGACCCCCCCCCCAAAATCCCACCCCCCCCACTATGAAACTCTCCCCAATCATCATCCCCCATGGAACCCCCCCCCCCCCAAATTCTGCCCCCATGGCCCCCCCGTTCCCATATCCCCCCCCCCCGTGAATAACATTCCCCCCATCCATGAACCCCCCCAAAACGCACTTCTTCTCCCCTAGCCCTCCCCAACTCCAAGCCTCCCCTTTCACAACCCCTCCAAACGAATCCTTCCTGGCTGCCCCCAAAACCCCGCCTCCCTCCCCCCAGAGATCCTCCCCAAAATCCCCCCCCCTCCCAAGCCCTACTTCATGCACCCCCCAATTGACCTCCCATGGACCCCCCAAGATCCCCCCTCCCCAAATCCCCTCTTCCCCCCCAAATCCCCTCAAGACCCCCGCCCAACGCCCCTCCATCCCCTTTTGCCCCTTCAAGACCCCCAAATCCACCCAGGACCCCCATTTTTTTCACACAAGACCCTCCCAAATCCCCCCTCACCCCCACAGAACCCCCATCAGGACCTCTCAAATGCCCCCCATCCACTCAGAAACCCCCCCCCCCCAATCCCCTCAGGACCCTCCTAGCCCCCCCCCTCCCCTTCGAACCCCCATTTCCCCCCTCAGGATCCCCCATAAATCCCACTCTCCCTCCTCCCTCCCTTCAGGACCTCCCGACTTTCCCCCAACTCCCCCTCCTAGCCCCCCCCCGCAGTACCTGCACCCCCCGGGCCCACAACGCCCGCCCGAACTCCCACAGCCTCCTCCTCAGCGCCGCCATTTTGCTTCTCCTTCTCCCCTCACGTCAGCACGCACGCACGCACGCCGTACGTCAGCACGCACGCTGTACGTCATCGCGCACGCCCGGCGCATGCGCAGCACCGCCCTCTTCGGCCGCGCGCTGCGTTCTGTGAGGAAGCGTTGAGGTGCGGCTGCGGCCCTGCGGGCGCCTTTTGGGGTATTTTTGTGGGGTTTGGGGGCTAAAGGCGCCCAGGAAAGGCGGGGGGAGCCTCGAGGAGGGCTTGTGAAGTCTTAAAGGTGTTTTTTTTATTGGAGGGGAGGCGTTTGCGGCGCTTCCGAGGGGTTTAAAGGAGCCGTGCGCCTGCTACGGGCCTTCTGAGGGGGCTGTGGGCCTTTAGAAGGGACATGGGGGGTTAGGGTGATTTAAGGGGCATTTGGGCACTTCAGGAGGGGCCGTGAGGATTTGGGCTCCAGAGGGGGGCGCTGGGGGCTCAGGCCGTCTGTGGGGCTCTGGGTGGCCCTGTGAGGCTTTGCGGGGGGGTGTCTTCAAAACCTCGGGGGGTCATTAGTGGGGTTTTGGGGATCCTTAGGGGTCTCTTGGTATTCTTAAGAGTATTGTGTGTTGTATTCTGTGGCTTTTGGGGGGGCTTCGGGGGGTCGGAAAGGCATCTGGAGGGGTCTTGGGTGGGTCTTTGAGGCTTTGAGGGGGGTTGTAAGAGCTTTGGGGGGGCGTTAGTGGGGTATTGGGGGTCCTTAGGAGTCTCTCTGGGGGCTTTGGGGGGTCAGAAAGGCATCTGGGGGGCTCTGGGTGTGAGAATTTGGGGGAGGGTCTTTAATACTTTGGGGGGGGGCATTAGTGAGGCTTTGGGGTTCTTACAGGTTTCTTTGTGTTCTTAGCGGACTCTAAGGCTGTGGGGGGATCTGAAAGGCATTTGGGGATGGGGTTGTAGGGGATTGTGAGGATTTTGGGGGATCCGGGGGGGTCTTAGGGGACTGGGAGGATTTTGTGAGGGTCCGAAAGGCATTTGGGAGGGGGTTTGGAGGGTCTTAGGGGACTTTGTGAGGGTTGGGGTAGCGGGGGGGGTGGGGTCTTAGGGGACTCTGAGACTTTGGGGTGTGGATGGGAGGGGTCCAAAAGGCATTTGTGTGGACTCTGGGGGGATCTGTAAGGATTTGGGGTTTCCTTTTGGGGGCTTTACAGGTTCTGGGGAGGGAAATTGGGGTTTGGGGGGTGTCAACTCACAGATGGGAAGTCCCTCCCCCCCCAGCTGTCATGGCGGCCCTATGTCAGCACCCTTTGCCCCCTGGGCTGAAGTCCCTTTAAAACAGAAATTGAGGGAGAAAAAAAAATCACCACAGAAGGGAAAAAAGTCCAGAAGAGTTTTTTAGGGGATTTGAAGGAGGTCTGTGAGGGATTTAGGGGATATTAAAGGGGTTTGGGGGGCCCCATATGGGTCTGTAAGGTTTTGAGGGTGGGGTCTTTGAGGCCTTGTGGAAGGTTGGGGGGGCGGTTAGGGAACATTGAGGTGTTTGGGGGACACTAAGGGGGGTCTGTGAGGATTTGGGGGGGTCTGTGGGGCTTTATGGGACCCCATAACGGTCCGGGGGCTTGGGGGAGGGATCCGTGGGACTTTTAGGGGGTCTCTGGAGGGGTCTTTGGGATTTTTGAGTGCTCTGTGGGAATCCAGGGGTGCTCTGTGAGGGGTTGGGGGGGATTTGGGGATGGGTTTATGGGACTTTTGGGGATCTCTGGAGGGGTCTTTGGGACTTTTGGTGGTTTTCTAGGGGTTTGCGGGGGTTGGGGGAGGGGTCTATGGGACTTTGGGGGGGTCTGTGGGGCTTTTGGGGACCCCATAGAGGTCTGTGAAGGTTTGGGGGCATTCCATGGGAGTCTGTGAGGAATCTGGGGGACCCCATGGGGGTCTTCACAGAGCATTGGGAGAGAGTGAATGGAGCCCAACACAGCTCCTTGCTCCTACCTTCATTTTTGGGGGGGAGGGGGGTGGCAATATTTCTTCTTATTTACAATTTTCCCATTATTTTGGGCTCTCTCATCTCTTCCGGGGTCCCCCCTCAATTTGGGGTGGGATCCCATAACCCACTTCCCCTCCCCCTCTTCCCCTCAGCCCCCTTCCCACCATGCAGCTCTTCGTCCGCGCCCAAACCCTCCACACCATCGAGGTCTCCTCCTCTGAGACCGTCGCCCAAATCAAGGTGAGACCCCTCAGAAAAGTGGGGAGAGGGCAACGTATGGGGGAGGTCCTGACCCCCAAAATCTATGGGGTGTCCCCCCCAAATTCTTCTTTCCTCCCCCTCCCCCCCCAAATTTAGGAGCGGATCGCAGCACTGGAATCCATCGCTCCAGAGGACCAGGTGCTGCTCTTTGGTGGAAGCCCATTGGAGGATGGAGCCGTGCTGGAACGCAGCGGTGTTCCCGAATTCTCCACTCTGGAAGTGGCTGCCCGGCTGCTGGGGGGTACGTATGGGGATGGGGAGGGCTCGTTAGTGGGGCATCTTAATTAACTTAATGAGCAGGGTCATCTCAACGCTTCATCGTTTGTGTTTAGGTAAAGTTCACGGCTCGCTCGCCCGCGCTGGCAAAGTGAGGGGGCAAACCCCAAAGGTGAGCATTGTGGGATCTTTTTTTTGGGGGGGGGATAGGAGTGCCCCACTAACCCCCCCCCCAAAAAAAACCCACCCCCTCCCCTCCCCCAGGTGGCCAAACAGGAGAAGAAGAAGAAGAAGACGGGCCGTGCCAAGCGGCGCATGCAGTACAACCGGCGCTTCGTCAACGTGGTGCCCACCTTTGGCAAGAAGAAGGGCCCCCAACGCCAACTCCTAAAGGCAGTAAATGGAGCCCCTGCTGGCAAATCTGGGGTGTCTTTGGGGGGGGTTTGTCAACAGTTTGGGAGGTGGAAAACTTCGGTTTTTAACCCAAACCCGTGGGATTTGGCACAGAACATCGTCGGAGGACCTAGAACCTTTGGAAGGGACTTAACACGGAGTCCTAACGGCAATAAATTTGACCCATCCTGGCAGAATTTGGGTGTTTTTGAGGTTTTTGGGGATCTTTGGGGGTTGTGGGTTTTCATTTTAAGGTCCAAAGCATCCGTTTTTATCCCAAATCTGTATTTTTTTGGCTCAGAACACCGTTGGAGGATTTAGACCCTCTCAAAGAGTGTTAATGTGAGTCCTGAAGGCAATACATAGATCCCATCTTGGCAGAACTGGGGTGTTCATGAGCTTTTTGGGGATCTTTGGGGGTGTGGGTCATTATTTTGGGGTCCGAAGTGTCAGTTTTTAACCAAAATCCATATTTTTTGGCCCAGAACACCACTGGAGGACCTAGAACCTCTCTAAGTATCCTCATACCAACTCCTGAAGGCAATAAACTGACCCCATTCTGGCACAATTTCGGTGTTTTTGAGGTTTTGGGGGTTTTGGTGGTGGGAAGTGTTCTCACCATCCCTATTTTGGGGCCCAGTGCCCCATTTTGTACTTAAAAATCTCATCTGGGTCCAAACCCCCCAAATTTTCAGCATTCAGAGCCCAATGTTGAGGGCTCAGATCCTCATTTCTTGGTCCAAAACCCTCATTTTTCCACTCAGGTTCTCATTTCGAGGCCGCGCAGCCCTATTTCTGCCTCCAAATTCGCCTTTTTCAGCACAATTTTTAATCGGAAAAGTTCAAAAATCGTGATTTTCCGAACCTGGAGTCTTAGCAGGTTGAGAGAGAGACGGAAACACCCGAGCGCTGCCGGAGATACCCGAGCATAGCAGCCGTTGTAGGGGCGGAGAGAGCCGAGCGTTGCCGGAAGTGCCCGAGCGCTGCCGGAAGTACCCGAGCTCAACGCCGGGACTTGCCGAAGAGTTCCGAAGCTTCGGAACTTCCTCAGGAGCTCTCCGAGACCTCCGAAAGCCTTTAGGACCCCCTCCAGAGCCCTTTAGAACTCTCATACAGCCCCTCAGAGCCCCATAGAACCCTTCAGATTCCCTAACCTCCCCCCTCGTCCCCCCAGTGTTTCCAAAGAAACCTCCCAGCTCCCCCCAACTCCCTATAACTGACACCCTCCCCCCCCGTGACCCCATTGAGCCCCCTCGGAACCCCATAGTTCCTTCACAAATCCCTTTGCTGACCCTCTGGATCCCTACCCCCCTCCGAAGGCCTTTCCCCGTCGCTAGGCCTCACGGTTGCTAAGCAACCGACAGAGGCGGACGCCACTTCCGGGCTCACTTCCGGTCGCGTCGCTACGGCAACCAAAGATGGCGGTGTTGGAGGAGGAAAGGTTCGAAGGGAGGGTGGGGGGGTGGAAGAAAGAGGGGTCCGATGGAGGGGGAGGGCCACAATGTGAGGGGGTGATGGGAGGGGAATGATATGATGGCGGCGAATGGGGGGAGGAGCCTAAAAGGGAGGGTATTATGGGATGGGGAGAGGAACGGGAGGGAGAGAGGAACGGGTGGGGTGGAACCAATGGGAAAGGGTGTAAACACGGGGGAGACCGAAGAGATGGGAACCAATGAGGGGGCAGCAGTGAAGGCGACGGACCGCTGCGCTAGGATGGACCTATTTCCGGTCTTCTCCATTTCCGGTCTTCTCCATTTCCGGTCTTCTGCTCCCCCCCCACGCGCCCTGTGACCTTTTTGACGCCGTCCCGCGGTGCCCTGTTGGCGGCGTTCCCCCGCTCTCTGCGGGTGCGACATTTTTGGTTCCCTCCCCCTCCTTCAGTTCCTCCCTGTGGCTGGCGGCGCATGATGACGTCATGTCCGGGCTGCGCACGTTCAGCACGTGTATGGGTGAGCGCGGGGCACGACGGGAAGAAGTTGGTTGTGGGGCGGAGTTGTGAGGTCCGGGGGGAACGCCCCATAAGTGCCCCATAGTGCCCCATAAGAGTCCCGTAAGCACCCCATAGTGGCCCATAGCACCACACAATTGCCCCATAGAGCCCCACAGCACCCCATACCCCTCATAACACCCCATAGCACCCCATACCCCCATGTGACCCCATATGACCCCATGCCCCCATGTGACCCCATAAGAGCCCCATGTTTGTCCCGCAGCGCTGGCGGACCTTCATGGCGATGGGGACCACAAGGTTTGGGGCCATTTGGGGCTGTGGGCTGATTTTTGGATTGGGGGGGGTGGTTGTGCTGTTTTTTGGTGGGTGGTGTTGGGGTTTGTTTTTTTTAGGGGGAGGGGGCTCTTTTTGAGGTGAGGGGTATTTGGGGATTTGGGGGGGGGCACTTTGGGTTGGGGGGCTTTGGTGGAGTATGGGATTTGGGGGAGGGGGCGGATCGGGAGGATTTGGGGGATTTTTTTTGGGGGGGGGTGTTGGGATTGTGGGAGGGCAGGGGTTGTGGGGGGGTAATGGGAGGGGGGGGAATTGAGCCATGGAACCGAACCCCCCATCCTAAATCCTTCACTGCTTTTTTTCTCTCCTTTTCCTCCCCCCTCCCCCCCCCAAAAAAGCTGGTGCTGGGGATCCCTTGTGGTGCGGGGGGGGGCCCAGAGCTGGCCGTGCTGAGCGGTTCGGGCCCCCCCCGGCGCCACCCCCTCCCCGAAGCCCCCTCAGCTCTGGGGGTTTTTTATGGGGGTCCCACTTTTGGGGGTGGGGGCTCATTCTCCACCGGGGGGGGGTCATCCTTAGGGGGTGCCCCCCCACCCCCGGCTCTGCTGGTGGTTGCTGCGGGGGGGGCACTTTATGTATACCGCAATCTGAGGCCCTTCTATAAGTGTGCGTTGCCGCCCCCCGGGCCCCCCCACGAGGTCGAGGCTGAACTGTGGGCACAGGCAGCACAGGTGGGGGGGGAATAAATATGGGGGGTGCGGGTGGGGGGTAATAACTGGGGGGTAATAATTGGGGGTAATAAATGGGGGGGAGTGATATGGGGGGTAATAATACGGGGGGAATAATGGGGGGATAATAAATGGGGGGGGTGATATGGGGGAGTAATAAATGGGTAATAATTGGGGGGGAATAATTGGGGGTAATAAATGGGGGGGCGGTGATACACGGGGTAATAATTATGGGGGAAATAATATGGGGGAAATAATAATGGGGGGTAATAATATGGGGGTAATAAATAGGGAGGCGGTGGGGGGAGCAGTGATATGGGGGTATTCATAGTTGGGGGGGGTCATATTGGGAGGGGGGGAGGGGACAGACGTGTATTTTCAGTGCTCCCCCCCCCAGGATGAAGTGGACCCACTGATGCTGAAGGAGATGTTGGAGGACATCAGGTGGGCTTTTTTTTGGGGGGGGGCACTGTTGGGGTTTTAAGGGGGGGGGTCCTTATTTTTTTTGGGGGGGTGCTCCCATTTTTGGATTTGAGGAGTTGGGGGTCCCTATTTTTTTGAGGGGGGGTCCTTTTTTTGGGGGGGGGGGGCAGTGGGGGATCAACTTTTGGGTTTGGGGGCAGGATCTCTTTCTGAAGGAGGGAGTCCCTATTATTTTTGGGTTTTATTGGGGGGGGGAATTCCTATGAGGGGATTCAAAGGGGGGGGGTTACTTTTTTGGGGGGGTCCTTAACAGCTTTCCCCCCCAGAGATAAGGCTGAGGTGCCGCTGACCCCAAGATCACAGTGGTGAGTTGGGGGGGATGGGAGTTTATAGGGGGGGGGTCTTTATGGGGTGGGGGGGGGTCTTTATAGAATGGGGGGCCATTATGGGAGGGGGGCTTATGGGGAGGGGGGCAGTTATGGGGGAGGGAGGTCTTTATGGAGGGGTCCATATGGGGTGTAGGGGGTCCCAATAGGTCTGGGGGTCTCCTTGTGTGGGAGGGGTCCCTATAGGATATTAGGGCGAGGGGTCGGGGGGAGTCAGTGGGGCTGTCACCATGGAGTGGGGGGTCTGGTAGTCCCTATGGGAGTGGGAATCTTTACTGGGGGGGGGGGGGGGGGGGGGGGGAGGGTCCCTGGGGAGGTCCTGTGGGATTCTGGGAGGGGGTCCTATGAGATTTGGGGGGGGGGGTCCTGTGGGATTTTGGGGGGGTGTCTCTTTGTGTTTGTGTGTGTGCGGGGGGGCGGCCTATAAATTCTGGAGGTCCCATTGTTGGGGGGGGGTTATTATGAGGGTGGGCTCCTATGGGTTCTGGGGATCCCACGGTGCCCCCCCCCCAGGCTGCTGACGCTGCCCCCCCCTGAGGTCCCCCCCTTCGTGGCCCTCCACAAAGGGCGACCGCTGCAGCACCAGGTGGGTGCCACCCCCCTCCCCCAAAAAAAAACCCCATCATGTGACCCCCACCCCATAGGGACCTCCCCCACCCCATTTGGACACCCATAGTGGGGGGGTCCATTTGAATCCCCCAGCTCATAGGGACCTCACCACCTCATAGAAACCCCCCCACCCCATAAGGACCCCCCAGCCCCGTACTGACACCCCCCAACTTCCTAAGGACACCCCCCCCCCCTATTTCCCTCCCCCACCCCATAAGGACCCCCCTGCACCCCCCCTGACCCCCCCAACTTCATAAGGACATTGCCCCCCCAGTTTTGGACCCCACCCCTATAGTGACTCCCCCCTTATAGTGAACCCCCAAATCGTGACCCCCCCCATTTGCCCCCCCAGTCAGTGCTGACCTGTCTGTGCGCTTTGCCGCGGGGGGGGGCCGGATGGGACCCCGGACTGCCCGGTGTTGGGCACTGAGGGGGGGGGACATCCTGGTGCTTGACCCCGACGCCTTCACCGTTCTCTGTAAGGTGAGGACGTCCCCCCCCCCCAAAAAATACACTCCCTCCTCCCCAAAATATGCCCTCCCCCACAAAAAAAACCTACATAAAATCCGCCTCCCCCCTCCCCAAAATACCCCCAATCCCATAAAGGGGAAACACCAAATCCGCTCCCCCCCACCACAGTAAAATGAATGGGGTTGTGCCCCCCCATCTCTACAATTACCCCCCCCCCAAAGAATAATGAATTGGATTCCCCCCCCCCAATGAATGGGATTCTGACTCACCCCACAGAAGGAGTGGGATTCCCCCCCCCAGCCATCAGTAGGGCTGTGCTCCCCCCACACAATAACACTGTACCCCCCCCCAATAAATAGCAGCACTGCCCCCCCCCCAGCCTGCAGTACCCCCCGCCATGGGAAATAATGGCGCTGTGCCCCCCCCCAAACTTGGTCCCCCTCCCGCAATAAGAAATAATGGCACTGCCCCCCCCAGGGTTGGGTCCCCCTCCCATATGAAATAACGCTGTGCCCCCCCCACAATACAGAGTTGGGTTCCCGCCCCCCCCGCCTTCGTGGTGCCGCGGGGGGGCGATGGCCGCTTCCGATTGGCGGCGGCGTGCAGGGATGGGAGCCTGTATGGGATCCACAGGTGAGGGGGCTTCATGGGGGGGGGGGGCTTTATTGCAGCTTCACTGGAGGGGCAGTTTATACTGGGGGGGGCTTTTATTGGGGGGCTTCATTGGGGGGGAATTTTTTATATTTGTTGTCATTTTGTTAATTTTGTGCCCCCCCTGCCCCCCCCAGGTCGCGGTGTCGCCTGCTGGCAGCACTGGGGTCCCCCCCCCTTGGGCTGCTGGATGAAGATGAGCTGCTGTTGGCTGCAGGCACAGAAGGGGTGCTGATGGCCTTCAGCCCACAGGTTGGACCCCCCCCAAAAAAAATTAACTCCTCCCCCCTCCCCCAAAATAATAGTAACAAAAAAATCCGGAAAAAATCCCTTCAAAATGCTGTAAAAAATGCCAAAATTGGGCAAAAATGGTTGCTTCCCACCCCCCCCTCCAAATACCCCAAAATTATGGAGCTCCCTCCCCCAAAAAAACCCACACTTCAAAATCCCGCAACTATTGCAGCCCCCAAATTATGGGGCTGACCCCAAATAACCCCAACCCCCCCCCCCCCCCGCCATAGGGCCGCCGCCTGTGGTCGCTCCGCCCCCCCTCCCCCATCGTCTCGCTGTGCCGGGCTGCGCTGCGGGGCCGCGGCCGGCAGGGGGCGCTGCTGGGGCTGCAGAACGGCGAGGTGCGGCTGTACTGCGAGAGGAGCCTCGTGAGCGTCCTGCGGGCGCAGGTGGGGCGGCGTGGGGAGCGCCGGTGGGAACCTATAGGAACCTAATGGGAACCTAATGGGGAACCCTAGTGGGAAACCTCATGGGGAATCCCATAGGGAGCGCCAATGGGAACCTATAGGGAACCTAATGGGGAATCCTATAGGGAACCTAATGGGGAATCCCATAGGGAGCGCCTATGGGAACGCAATGGGGAATCCCATAGGGAAACGATGGGAAATCTTAATGGGAAACCCTAATAGGAAAACCTAATGGGGAATCCTATAGGGAACACTAATGGGGAATCTGACAGGGAATCTTAATGGGGAACCTTAATAAGGAACCCCATAAGGAACCCTAATGGGGAACTGCCATAAAGAACACAAATGGGGAATCCCATAGGGAACTTTAATGGGGAACCCTAATGAGGCCCCCCGTAAAGAACCATAATAGAGACCCCCCCATAGAAAAATGGGAACCCCCATAGAAAAGCCCCCAAAGGGGGGGGATCTATGGGTTCTGGGGGGGGGTCCCATTTTGGGGGGTTCCTATTTTTGGTGGTTTTTTTGGGGGGGGGCCTTTAAGGAGAGGAGTCTCAAAGTGTGTGGGGGGGGGGGGGGCACAGTAATTTGGGAGGGTTCCCAAATGGGAGGGGTTCGCAAATGGGGGGCGGTTCCAATTTGGGGAGGGGTCTTGTAGGTTCTGGGAGGGTTCTATGGAGTTTTTTTGGAGGGAGTTTATAAGGGGTGGGGGTTCATTTATGGGGGTGCCCAAAATGGGGGAGGGGGGGGCAGTAATTGGGGGGGATGGGATCTTATGGGGGGATGAGTTCTGGGGGGTCCTGTTGAATTTTTTGGGTGGGATCCTTTAAGAGGAGAGTTCTTAAATTGGGGGGGAGGGCATTAATTTGGGGAGATCCCTGATACAGTCTTCCCCCCCCCCCAAAAAAAAAGGAGCCGGTGACAGGGCTGTGCTTTGGGCGCTATGGGAGGGAGGACAACAGCCTCATTGCCACCACCAGAGGTGGGGGGGGCACGGGGGGGGCACTTTTACTGGGGGGGTGCTCCTAAATTGGGGGGAGGGAATTGAGGTGGGATTGGGAGGAGGGAATTGAGGTGGGAGTGGGGATAAAAATTGGGAAGGGGGAGGGGCACAAATGGGAGGGATCTCAAATTTGGGTGGGAGGGGGGTCCCAAAATGAGGAGGGGGGTCCCATTTTGGGGGGGATCCCAAACTGCGGGGGGGTCCCATCTTTGGGGTCCTGTAAGTGGGGGGGGGGGGGGGGGGGCATTTTTGGGGGTGTCCCATTTGTGGAGGGATTCCATGCGGGGGGGGGAGGTTCCTATAATTGGGGGGGGCACTTAGGGGGGGGGGGTCCCAGTGGTTTTTTGGGCGTGTTCTCTATTTTGGAGTGGGACCCATTTTTTGGGGGGGGTCTCCCAATGGATGCCATTTTCCCGCAGGGGGGGCAGTGGCGGTGCGGATGTTGAAGCGCAAAGCAGAATTGGGGGGGGGGGGCAGCGGCGGTCTCCCCCCCTTTGAATGCCACCCCGGGGGGGGCAGGGGGGGCGGCGCTCCCATTGCCCCCCCGCAGCCGAACATTCGTGGATCAGGCAGTGAGGGAGAGAGAGGATGGGAGATGTGAGCAGGGGGGGCAACCAAAAATGGGGGGGTGACCAAAATATGTGGGAGGGGGCACAGAAATTGGGGAACTATGGTGTGTGGGGGGGCAGTAAATATGGGGAAGGACTTGGGAGAGGCACCTATGGATGCTGAACGGGGGGGGGTGGTGTCTTTAATTTCAAGGAGGGGTCTGAAACTGGGGGGGGAAGGAGATCTCAAATTGGGGGGGTTCACAAAATTGTAGCGGGGGTCTTTAGATGGGGGGACACCTATTGGGGGGAGGTCCCAAAATTCGGGGGGCTCGTTGGGGGGGGGGGGCATATGAGTAGGGGGAGGGCAAAAATGGGTCCAATATGGCGACACACTCCATAAGAACGTGGGGGGTGTCTTTCTGGGCGTTCTGAGGGGAAAGGGGGGGGGGAAAGGCGAATGCCCCCCCCCCCAAAATAATAATTGGGGTCCCCCCCTTTGACCCCCCACTCACTTTGTGCCCCCCCAGGGATGCACGAACGTTTCCAGAAGGATCTGTGGGGGCTGCGGCTCCGCGCTGCTCGGAGCCTCGCCAGCTCCATCGGGGGGGGGGGGCAGCATGGAGGGACCCCCCCGGGGCTCACAGTCACTGCTACGGTGGGTGAGGGGGGGGAACCCTTAATATGGGGGGGAGCACCCCAAAAATGGGGCTGGGGGGAGGGAAAATGTCAGTATTAGGGGGGCTGCACCCTAAAATGTGGTTGGGGGGACCTGGAAAGGAGGGGGGTGCACCCTACAAATTGGAGATGGGACTTCAAAGTGGGGGAGGAGCACCCAAAAATGGGGGGGAGGGGAACATGAGGTGCTATGGGGGGGTTATGGGGCACTATGGGGCAGTTATGGGGTTCTGTGGGGCGCTATGGAGTGTAGTGTGACCCCCCCTGTCCCCCCCAGGTGCACGGTGTGGGGCTGCGGCTCCGGTTGTCCCTTCAGCTGCTGCTCCCAGTTGGGGCCCCCCCAACCCCTGACCTCCTGCTGCTGCTGCACGGCCCGACACCCCCCCCCCCGCCTGGACCCCCCTGTCATTCAGGTAACCGCCCCTGGCACCCACCCCCTTTAAGGACCCCCCCATAACCCCAATGTGGGGGTTCCCCCCCCAAAAAAAGCCCCTCCCACACTGCCACATGACCCCCCCCCAAACCCCTCCCTGCACTGCCCTCATGACTCCATGAACCCTAACACCCCCCCCCTTAAATCCCACCTCCCCCCCCATAACCCCAATTTGGGGGTTTCACCCCCTACGCCCCCTGTACCCCCCCTCAAATAATTCTCCCCCCCCCCTCCAGGTGCCACTGCTGCTGCCAGGGCTGCGTTACGCCGTGGGGGCATGGATGGAAGTGGAGAAGGGGAGCCCCCCCCCATATCTGCAGGTCAGTGCTGCTGCCCCATAGATCTGTGGAGCAGACCCATAAGTGGGGGGGCTGCCCTACAGATGGGGGAGGGGCTGCCCTATAGGTGAGGGCTGTGCCGCAAAGATGTGTGACTGTGCCCACAGCTGCAGCTCCACCCCACGGCGCTGCCCCACAGCGCTACCCCATAGCCCTGCCCCATAGCTGCAGTTCTGCCCCATAGCTCCGCCCCACAGCTGCTTGCTGTCCCGCAGGTCTCCGTGCTGCGCCGCGGCTGGGGCTCAGCGCTGCAGTCGCTGCTGGTCGCTCTGCGGCCCTGGGCGGAGCTGAGCACGGCGTGAGGCACCGTGTTAATTAATTAATCGGCATCGCGTTAATTAATTAATTAATTGGCACGGGAATATCATTAGTTGTGTCACCATTCATTGTGTCACCATCACCTGTTAGCTGTATCCCCATCACTGTGTCACCACTGTCACCCATCTCCGTCACCCCAGAAATAAAGAGCTATGGGTCCCTGTGGGGTGTTATGGGGTGTTATGGGGCGGTATGGGGCTCCATGGGGCACTACGGGATGTTATGGGGCTCTGTGGGGTGCTGCATGTCCCTATGGGGTGCTGTGGTTTGCTGTGGGGCACCCAGAAAGAAGACCCAAAGGCTGCATTCATCCCACATCTCTTCATTGCGCTCCTCTGCTGCACCACACATTTTTGAGGGGGGTCCCGAAGTGGGGAGGGTCCCAATATGGGATGGGTTCTGGGGGGGAGGGTCTCAATGAAGATGGGGGATCCTGAAGTAGGGGGGGTCACAATGAGGGGGATCCCGTTGTGGGGGGTCCCCTACGCATCACCATCGGGGAGGAGCAAATTGGGGACCCCCCCTGTGATGGGGAAACGTCGCCCCGAATCCGGGCACTGCAGTTCGCCCTCCATCACCTCCACCTGCAACAATGGGGAGGAGGGGGCACAAAAATGGGGGGGGTCACCCCAAAATTGCAGGATCACCCCCCCATAAAAGGGATTTCTAACCCCAAATTGCAGTTTTTAGACCCAAATTTGGGGTTTTTAAATTCAAAACTGGGAGGGGGTTAAGCCCTCCTCCACCTCAGCCTGCAACAATGGAGGGGACTCTAAAACTGGGGGATCAACCCCCCCCCCCAATAACAAACATTTCCATTCCCAGCCCCAAAATCTGCTTCTTTCACCCCAAAAAGGCTCCCCTCCCCCTACCTCCAGCAGGACGTGGTGCAGCCGAAGCAAGAATTCCTCCTCAGCATCATCGGGTGGGGGGGGGGGGGGGGGGCAGAGCTGGGGGGTGACCGACCTGGGGGGGGGCATTAATTAATTAATGGAGGAGGGTGGCATTAATTTACCGGGGGGGGGGGGCAAAAATTAAGGAAGGAGTATAAACTATGCGGGGGGAAAATAATTAAGAGGGGGAGCATAAATTAAGGGGGGACATGAATTATTGGAGGGTCGAAATAATTAGGTGGGGGCATAAATTATGGGGGTGGTGTAAATTAAGGGGTGGTATAAATTAAGAGGGTGCAGAACTTAAGGGGGGACAAAAAAAAAAAACACAAATGGGGGCTCCTCTCCCCCCCCCAAATCCCCACACAGCCCCCAAAAAGCCCCAAATCCCCCGAAAATGACCCCAAAACCCCAAATCCGCCCCAAACCCCAAATCCCACAAATCAAGTGTCCCAAAAAGCCCCAAATCCCCCCCAAACGCCCCCAAACCCCAAAATCCCCCCCAAAAAACCCAAAACTCGCCCCAAGTCCGCCCCAAAAGCCCCCCCCGCCCCCATTCCCGCTCACGCTCTCAGCCGCGCTCAGCAGCGCCTCCCAGTGGAGCCTCGGCAGAAGCCGCGCCACGAAGGCCGCGTTGAACGGCACAGAACGGACCCGAACCTCCGAGGCCTGAGGGGAGGAAACCGGAACCGGAAGCCGTTACCGGGAGCTGATGTAGAGGGGGTGCGGTGGGGGGAGCTGGGGTTACCCGGATGTGGAACGGAAAACCGGCGCCGGGCTGCAGGCCGCGGACGTGGGAGGTGAGGAGGTTGTGTGTGAGGAGCTTCATGGCGGCACTGCCGCTTCCTGTGGGGTGGAGCTTCCGCTTAGAAACTTCCGGTGCGGTGGGGCTTCCGGTTGGTTAGGAGCTTCCGGTGGGAGTGAAGGTGAAAAATGAATCCGACCGAAAGTGGGGAAGGTCGGAGAGAGGGCGGGACCGGAAGTGAGGTAGTGGGGGAATCCACCTGACCGGAAGTGAGGGGATTGGGCAAATTGGTCTGACTGGAAGTTGCGTATTCGATTCCATTGGAAATCGGGTCCGACTGGAAACTGGAAGAACGGAATTCATGGTCCTACCGGAAAGAGGTCCGGGCAGAAATTGGGGGAATTGAGGAAATGGGCCCCACCGTAAACTGGGATCTCACAGCCCCGCCCCAATGCAGCCCTACGGTCCGTTCCCACGGCTCTGCCCCAGGTTGAAGGCGGCGGGGGGGGGGGGGGAATCTGGGGAGAAACAGCAGATTTGGAGGCAGATGTTGAAATGTGGGTTGAAACGATGCCAAGAAAAAGCAAAAACAGAACTGCAGCACCAGGAGTAAACTTTTATTTACCCCAAAATTGGGTAAGTGGGGGGAAGAACAGGGGGGTCCCCATAGGGTTATGGGGCACCAGGAGAAAAATTGGGGCAAGAGTTCTGAGTAGGATGAATCCCATTGGGGCCTCTAAGGAGAGATCGAGAATTTGAGGGGGGATCCTGATGGGATGGGGTGACAATGGGAAGGGTCCCTAAGGGGGCTTGGGGAAGGAAGGGTATGGGTAGCCACAATGCAGCACACAGGGACAGTGGGGCAGAAGAGAGGCCCCAAGGAGGGGTCCCCACAGGACAGAAAGTGGGAGCCCATGGTGGGCAAGGGGGGGGGGGGATGTCGTGGTGTTGGGCTCCTCACAACTGGGGTCCCCGAAGAGCATTGGTGTGGTCTCTGGAGTGGAATGCTGGGGGCGGGGGGGGGCACTGTGGTACCCCTATGGGGCAGAGGCACAATGGGAACCCATGGAGCGGGGATCCCTATTGAGGGGGCAGACGCAGAAGGAGCCCCTCGTAGGGCTGCAGCTGCAGCTCCGCCATCTCCACGGTGGTCTCAGTGCCAGGGGGAGGGGATCTGTGTGTGCTTAGCACTAAGTGAGCGCGGGGGGGCAGAGGGGGCGGGGTGGGGCCAGTGGTGGGCGTGGCCACTTCCGATCGGGGCCGGAAGGGGTGCAAAGACTCTGCCCCCGGGTTGAGCAGGAGCAGGAAGCGCTCCCCGGCCCCGTCCCCCCTCAGCACAGCCACGCCCCTATCAGGCCCCGCCCACAACACCTGGGCCCCGCCCACTGCCAAGATCTTCTCCTTCTTCCGCAGTGCCCGGAGGCGGCGGCTCAGTGATAGCAACTGTGCCTAAAAGGGGGGATTAGAAGAGTTAGAATAGGCCATGCCCCCTCCCCACATCACCCTGCTCCCCGCCTTGTTCCCCCTCTTTCCTTCCCCCTTCAGCTTCTTTAAGTGGGCCCACCCCTAGACACTGCCCTTTGAATTGATAACGACAATTGCCATTTGAAGCTGCAGTCCTGCCCCCTTTAAGCCACCATGTTAAGCCACGCCCCTCTTTAAACCACCCATCTAAGGGCCAACCCTGAGGCACTGCCCCTTGAAGACAGAAGTAGGTGTTGCCCTTTTAAGAGCAAGCAGCCTACAGCCCCGCCCCCCGCTGTAGCCCCTCCCACCTGGCTGCTGTTCCCGCCTTCTTGCAGTGCCTTTAATTCCGTCCATGGCATCGGGGTCAGCTGGGGGGCAAAGGTCAGAGGACAAAGGTCAGGGTTCCATAGGGAAGGCTTCCCCCCATCCATCACCCATCCTACCCCACAACCCCCCATCACTCATCCTACCTCACAACCCCCCCACTCCATCTCTCATCCCACAACCAACCCCCCCAAAGCCCCCTCACCCCATAACCCCATCTCTCACCCCACAACCCCCCACCCCATAACCCCCCCAAAGTCCATCCACCCCACAAGCCCCCCCAAAGCCCCCTTACCCCATTCCACAGCCCCCCACCCCACAAGCCCCCCCCAAAGCCCCATAACCCCATCTCTCACCCCACTTCACAACCTCCCCCACCCCACAACCCCCCCTCCTCCAGACCACCCCAGGCCCCCCCACCTGATCAGACCCCGCCCCCTGGGGGTCCATCAGTCCCACTTCATCTCCATAGTTGAGGGTGGGGGCATTGGGCAGCCCCCCCCACAGCAGCAGCAGCACTTGGGGGGCCAGGGGGGGGCTCAGCCCCACCAGGTGCTTCCAAGGGGTGCCCACCTGGGGGGGGAGGCAAAGTTATGGTGTGGAATTGGGGGAGAGCGGGAGGAGACAAGCTTGGGGGAGCTCTGAAACTGGTAATTTGGGGCTGGGAGGGCGAGGGTCCCAGGGGCATGCATTCCTTTTATTTCAGTTGGGGGGGGGGGGGGGGGGGGAGGATTGGGATCTGGGGAGCCCAAATTCTAGGGTCTGGGGGGGAACCCAAGAATCAATGTTCCTCCATTTTGGGTCTGGAGGGTTCCAGGATCACCAAAATTGGGTCTGGGGGGGGGTCCCAGGGGTCAGTGCTCCCCAGTTTTGGGCATGTGGGGGTGGCCAGGGTCCCCATTTTCTGTAGTGTCTTTGGGGAAGGGGGAAGAGCAGAGGTACAGAAGGTCTAGAGGGGGTCCCAAGAGTTTGGGGCCCCTGCTTTTTGGTCGAGGGGGCCTCCCAGGAGTTCATGTCCTCCAATTCTGAGGGCTGGGGGGGGGGGGGGGCAAGGGCAAGGTTTTCACGTTCCCAATTTTTGGTCTGGGAGGCGTCCCAAAGGCCCCCAGATTTTGGCTCTGAGGGTCCCCAGTTTTTGGTCTGGGGGGAGTCCCAGGGGTTTTTGGATCTGGGGGGGGAGGGAGGGGGGGGGGTCCACTCACACTCCACAACACAGGGACCCCCCCTTGGCTGAGCTGCAGCAGCTGTGCCACATGGGTGGGATCCAACACCGTTTGGCCATTTTGGGAATCCAGGGGGGCTCCCAGGGGCAGCACCCCCAAAACCAGGGAGACCTTCGTGGAATTCAGCAGATCCTGCAACAAGAGGGGGTCCCGCAGGCGTGTGCCCCCCACCAACAACCTGGGGGGGAGAAAGGGGGGTCAGAGATGTGGGGCAAGGAGATTGGGGAGATTTGGGAGGGGGCAGAAATGGGGGGTGGGGGGAATTAAAGGGAGGTTAGAGTTAGGAAGCAGGGTGGAAATGGGGGGTCAGAGATAGGGGACGAGGAGAAATGGGGAGGTTAGAGAAGTGCAGTGGGGGGAGATGGGTGGCTCAGAGATGTGGGTTGGGTGGGGATCAGAAATGTGGGGTGGGGAGATGAGGAGAGCAGGAAGGAGTCAGAAACATGGGGGGGGGATGGGGTGGGGCAGGGGGTAAGAATTGGGCTGGGGGGGAACCTGGGAGGTCAAAGATGTGGGGCAGGGAGCGTGTAGGGAATTTGGGGGTCAGAAACGTGGGGCAAATGGGGTGCTCAGGAGCAGAGATGTAGGGCAATACCTGGGGGTCCCATCAGTGCTCCACTGCTCTGTGATGTTCCGGAACTCAGCCAACACTGAATCCTGTGGAGCAGGGAGGAGTCAGCACCATAGCGCTGCCCCATAGAATCCTATAGGGCTCACGGAACCCTACAGAATCCTACAGGGCTCACAGAACCCCATAATGCCAGACAATAGAATCCTATAACACAGAACCCCACAGCGCTACCCCACAGTGCTCTATAGGGCAGCCCCACATCCCCACCCCACAGCACCCCACAATTCTGCCTCACCTCCAGCTCCTCGATGCCATCCAGGAAGACTCCATCAAAGCCACGCTCCAGCCAGGCCCCGATCGCTTGCTGTGGGGCAGGAGGGGGTCAGCATTCTGCCCCATAGCACCCCAGAACTGCTGTAACCTGCCCCATGGTGACCCCATACTTGCCCCACAACCACCCCACACCCGTCCCATACCCACCTCGCAACTGCCCCACATTCACACCGTACCCTCCCCCCATCCACCCCACAGCCATCTCCCAATCTGCATCCCACCCCACAGCCACCCCCATGTGCCCCCCACCCACCCCATACCCATCACCCACCTCATACCCATCCCCCCCATCTACCCCACACGCACCCTCTAATCTACCCCATATCCCATCCACCCCATATTCCCCCCATCTGCCCCCCATCCTCCCCACCTTTATGGCACTGCTGCCATTGCTGCGGGTGGGGCCATTTGAGAAGTGGTTCCGCACTGCGCTGTGGTTCAGCTCCACCAACACCTGCAGCCCTGGGGCGGGGGACCGGGGGGGTCTCAGCACCCCATTTCTCCCCTTATAGCCCCCCCGAAATCCCCATCATCCCCAGCCCCCATTCCCCACCTCATAGCTCCTCCCCAACCCCCAAGACCCCTCAATCTCCCCCCAGTCCCTATTCCCCACAGCCCCTCCCAAATTGCCCCCAGCCCCACCCCCCAGTTCCCCATTCTCATACCCCAGCCCCCCCTTTCCTATTCTCCCCATCTCCCACTCTACTCCCCCCACCCCTCCCATAGACCCCCCAACCCCACACTGCCCCCCACCCCCCACAAATTTGTCACCCTTCCACAAAATCCCATCCCCCACTTTGCCCCCCCATATCCTCATCTGCCCCCCATAGCCCCCCCCCACCCCAAAGTCCCCATTCCACCTCTACAACTTCCCTACCCCACCATTCCCACCCCCCCCCCAGCCAAAGATACAATTTCCCCCCCCACCCCTACAACCCTCCTTTCCCCCCCCCGGCACTCACCATGCTCCTTTGCTGTCTTCAGGACCCCCCCCAATTCCTCCTCACTGCCCAACTGGGGGGGCCACTCCTCCAGGGGGGGATCTGCAGTGCTGTGATGGGGGAGGGGGCCCAGCAGCAGCCCCCCCGCCAGGGATGCCACGTAGTCCAGGTGGTCACGGACTTCTGGGGGGGGGTGGTGGGGGCATATTTATGGGGGGGTCAGAGAACTCAAAGTGGGGGGAGCGGGGGGGGGGCAGACACAGAGTTCCAAAATAAAGGGTTGGAGTGGAGGGAGGAGGCACAGTGTCCAAAAATGGGAATGGAAAAAAGTGGGGGTGAGGGGAAGGGGCTGCAGGGGTCTCAATAACCAAGTGAGGGGGGGCTCAGAGACCTCAGAAAGGGAACTGGGGGGGGATAGGGTGCTAAAAACGTGATAAAGGGGGAAGGGGGGGCACTGTAAACAGATATGTGGGATGGAGAGGGAACGACAACCCAAATACTCCAGAAGGGCAATGGGGGGGGTGTCTCAATAAGCAGAAATGGGGGGGACATGGGGCTGACAATCCAAAACAAGGATGGGAGGAGAGGGAGGGGGGCACAAAGACCCCAAAATGGGAATGGGGGGAGGGGGGCTTAGGGGGTACAAAAAATGGAATAAATGAGTTCGAGGGGGGGCAGGGGAGGGGAATTAATACATGGAATAAAAGTGGAAAAGAATAAAAAAGCCGGTGGGGTAGGAAACATAAATGGGGGAATTTCGGAGGGGGGGCCACGGGGACTTTTACACAGATCATGAGACCTGGAGGGGGGGGGGGGGGGGGCAGGGGAGCACGTGTTGGTCACAGCCTTGAAGCGACCTTAAAAGGGGGGGGGAAGGAGGGTGTGATCTCATGTTGGAGGGGGGAAAGCCCCAAGTGGGTGGGGGGCCGTGAGTGACACTGGGTGGGAGTGGGTCCTAAAAAAACTTCATGTGAGGGTAGGGAGGGGTCTCCACTTGGCGGGGGGGGGTTCCCGAAGTGACCCCAATGGGGGAGTGAAGGTGTGTGTGGAGGGGTGGGACAGACAGTCTGGGAGTCCCAAAGTGACCCCATGGGTGGGGGGGAGTTCCTCATGATGGGGGGGGGGGGGGGGGGGGGGTGAGGGAAATCTCCAAGTGACTCCATAGGGGGGTGTAGGACCCAAAATGACCCATGGGGAGGTGGGGGATCTGAAAGTGACCACATGGAGGGGGGCAGTAACCCCATGGGGGGGTGTCCCCAAACTGGTCCCATGGGGGGGGGGTGGGGCTCCTTTAAATGACTCCATATAAGGGGGGGCTGTCCCAAATTAACCGCATTGGAAGGGTTGGGAGTCCATGGGTGGGGGGCTTCCACGGTTGCCCCCCCCACCCCCCCTTCCTCCCGCCGCTCACCCTGCAGTTTCCCCCCGAAGACTTCCGGGGGCGCCCTGTAAAGGCCGCCGCTCCTCCACCACTCGGCGCTTCCGGTCACGTGACACCGCGGGGCGCGGGCCACGATGGCGACGGCGGCTCCCAGCATCCCCAGCCATCCCAACCAGAACGCCGCCAGCAGCGCCGCCCGAGCCCGGGTCCAACCCGGCGCCGCGGCCGCCCGGAGCAGCTCCTCTTTGCCCAGCCCGGTGAACTTCGGCCCCGCCGCCTCGCCGGGCCCAGCGGCCTTCACCAAACCGTTCTTCTCCGGGCCGGCCGCGCCGCTCTCCGGGGAGGCCATGGGCTGTTTTTCGGCTTCTAAGGCTGAAAGCTCCACGTCGCGGGGAGCGGCTTCGACGTCCGCGTCCATTTCTGGGGGAGTTTTAGGAGAAAAATATCACAGACAAAACACCGGAACGCGCCGCCGCGCTTCTGAGAGGAGGGCGAGCAGTGCAGCCGTTATATAACCGATGTCACGCCCACCCCCGGTCGCACTGGTGTCTGATTGGTCAGATCGACTGCCTGTAGCGCTGGCTTCCCGTCACGCGCCCGCATTGCATCAGTCTGTTTGTGTGACCACGCCCACATCCGGTCGCGCAAACGGAATTCCGGTTACGGCCCCGCGCGCAGCCGTAACTGCATGGCCGCGCTTCACTTCCGATTGTACTCTGAATTTCGGCCACGGACGCTCTAGCATTGAATAGAAACCGATTGGTCACGCTCGCTTCCGATCACGCCCCAACGTTGCATCATATGAAACATGGCATCCTTCACTTCCGGTTGACCTGACTTCCGGCTTGAGTCCTGTGGCGCTGAAGTCCCGCCCCTTCCGGTCGCCATTTTGCGCCTTTTGCGGTCGCCATTTTGCGCCCCTTTCAGCACTTCTGCCGTTTTGTGGGGCCCAAAATACAACTTTTCTCCCCCAAATATGGCATTTTCATCCCAAAATACCACTTTTCTCGCCCTTCAGAATCCCACAGAGCTTTACAGAGGATGGAGTTCCACAGAGCCTTGCAGATACTTCCAAGGCCTCACAGAGCCCCGCAGAGCCTTTCAGAACTTCACAGAACTCCGCAGAGCACCCCAAATCCCCACAGAGCCTTACAGAGCCCCACAGCGCTTTGAAAAGCTCTACAAAGCCCCACAAAGCCCAGCTGAACCCGACAGAACCTTGAAGTGCGTCACAGCACCCTACAGAGCTTCACAGAACCCCATAGAACCCATCAGAACCCCGCACCATCCCTCAAAGTGTAGTGGTACTTCAAGGAGATTATGTCATACTTTTGGATAAAATGGCATATTTGGGGGTGAAAAAAAGGTATTTCAGGGAGAAAATGCCATATTTCATGGAGAAAATGACAAATTTTGAAGAGAACAGTGGTATTTAAAGGAGAAAATGCTGTATTTATGGGGAGAAAATGTCATATATTTGGGGTGCAAAGCGGTATATCAGGGAGAAAATGTCATATTTATGGGAAGAAAACTGGTATTTCTGGGAGAAAAAGTCATAACTATGGGAAAAACAGGTATTTCTGGGAGAAAATATCATATTTTGAGGGAAAAAAAACAGGAATTTCTAAGAGAAAAGATCATATTTACAGGGAGAAAACTGATATTTCTAAGAGAAAATGTCATTTATGTTAGAAAAATTGTATTTCTGCAAGGAAAAGCAATATATTAATGATAAAATTGGTATTTCTGGCAGAAAATGCCCTATTTATGGGAGAAAACAGGCATTTCTGGGAAAAAATATCATATATTTGGGGAGAAAACTGGTATTTCTGAAAGAAAATGTCCAATTTTTATGAGAAAACTGCTATTTCTTTGATAAAATGTCGTATTTATGGGGAAAAATAGGTATCTCTGGGAGAAAACTTCATATTTGGGGGGAAGAACAGCCATTCGGGGGAGAAAATGTATTTGTGGAGAGAAAACAGGTATTTCTGGGAGAAAAAGTCATATTTTCAGGGAAAAACGGGAGGAAATATCATATTTTTTGTGAAATTCTGTATTTCTCGATGAATAGTTCATACTAAATCCATCCTAATCAAATAAAAGGGGAGAGAAACAGAGCATCAAATACGAGTTCTTACACAGAATAAGCTCATACCTTTCTCTCTGCTTCAGTCCAGGCAGGAGCTCCACTTTTCCTCTTCTGTGCTCCAGGTCCTCCAGGTACGCTGCTCCTCCTCTCCTATCTGAAAACTCAAACTGCCCATAAAGGCAGCCCAAGGACCAGAACATGAGCTCTTCAACTCACTTTACATGATGTTCTGATGTGGAACACTGACAACAAAAACCACAGAATCACAGCAGAGAACCTTCCCTGGTGGCAGCCAGCCCCTAAATGGGGTCTAGGAGAGTTGCAGCCAGGCTCCACCCTTCCATTCACAGCTGAATCGCCTTCACCTGTGCTCCCACAGCTGACTCAGTCCTTGCCTCAGGTGATCAATCAGTGGTTCAGGCTGTGACTCAGCAGCTCCCATTTGCAGGGCCATGAATTGACAGCTGAGTGTCACTGGGAGCTGTGGGTGTGCAAACAGCACTCTGCATTGCCAGCTGTGATTTCAGCCCTTTGTTGCTGCTCACACAGACCTCAGCATCTGCTGCACCAGCATTGAGATCTGTGCTCCCTCATCTGTTAGAAGTGTCACTAATTGGCATCGGGGACAGACTGGGACCAAAATGTGTGGGCTGTGGCAGGTCATCCATCCATAGACCTCCCTTGGCAGACGTTCATTTTACTCATTATCTTTGCTCTATGGCCATACAGGCACTGTGAGGGCACGGCCTGAAGCTGTGATGGAGCACCTGGGGAGGGGTGCAGCCCTGCGAGCACAGCTGGGGGCAGTTCGGCTGTGGGGTGGGACTGAGCCGGGCTCCACCCCTTCCTGGCCCCATTTAAGGGCTGGGAAGCGCAGGGGCAGCATCTGAACTGGGGAGTGCTTCCTCTAGAGTGTGGGGGTGAATCTGACTCATTGGGATGGGCAATCCTTTTTTATTGCAGGACTGTGATTTCTCCCTTTTTTGGGGGCATTCTGACTGCATTGGAGGGCTGGCAGCCATCTGTGCCTGGAAGCTGCTTCTTTTAGAGTACAGGTGAGTGTTGGCCCTTGGAATGGAGTAAGTGGCTCCACTTTTATTTCAGGGCTGTGAACTGCCCTTTTTGGGAGATCCTAACTGCATTTAAGGGCTGGTAGCTGTAAGGGCAGCATCTGAACCTGGAGGCTGCTTCCTTTGGGGTGTGGGGGAGCACTTAGAATGGGGGGAGCAATTCCTGCTTTATTTCAGAGCTGTGAGCTCTGCCTTTCTGGGGGGTCTCAAGCTGGATTAGAGCAGCTGTACCTGCTATGTGTGTTGTTTCCTCTTCAGTGGTTCTCACCTCATAATCTCCACTCCAGGTCTCCAAATGTGGCTTGTCTGCTCCCACATCATACCGCTTCATGGCTGTAATTCACAGTGCCACGTGTTAATTGAACCAATGTAGAGTCTTTTAGGGGCATTCTGTGTATTAAATTATGTTCTGTGTCTCTTCTGACTTCATTTTGCAGCTCAATGGGATTTAAGGATTGCCTGGGCTCCTCTAATCAGCGGTGTGAGATCTGTGCAGCGGGTAATGAACATCACGAGCCCCACGTTGGTGCACTGCTTGTGTGCAGGTAGGTTTGTGATGCGGTCCAACTCCCCACAGTGAACGTCCACAGCTGGAGCAGGTTGCTCAGAGCCTGACCCAGCCTCGCCTTGAAAGGGGCAGCGCATCCACCACGTCTCTGGCAACCTGCTCCACTGCCTCACCACCCTCACTGTGAAAGACATTTTCCATGTATCCCTAGCCTCATTTTTCCCTTGTTCTTTCCTTTGGGTATTGAAAGGCTGTTACTAGGTCACCTTGGAGCCTTCACTTCTCCAGAGAGAGCAGCCCAGCTCTCTCTTCTTATAGGAGAGGTGTTCCGTCCCTCGGTTCGTATTTGTGGCTGTACTCTGGATGTGCTCCCACAGCTCCACGTCTCCCTGCACTGAGGACTCCACACCCAGATGCAGCTCTCCAGGTGAGGCCTCACCAGCACAGAGCAGAGGGACGGGGATCACCTCCCTTCGCCTGCTGACTGTGCATCTTTGGATGCAGCTAAGGATACAGTTGGCTTTCTGGGCTGGAAGGGCACATTGCTGGTTTGTGTCCAGCTCCCACCCACAGTACCCCAGGCCTTACGGGGCAGGACTACGCTCAGTCCTTTCATCCCCCAGCATGTTTTGGTGGTGGGTGTTCCCTCATCCCAGCTGCTGACCCTGCACTTGGATTTGTGCCCCCACTCAGCCTGTTCAGTCCCTCTGCATGGCATCCTGTCCCTCTGGGGTGTCACTGCACCCACAGCTCGGTGTCATTAGGGTGCACTTGATCCCACTGTTTATGTTACTGATGAGGGGCAATCCCAGATGTTTATACAAACTGGGTGTAGAACCTCTTGAGAGCAGCCCTGTGGAGAAGGACTCGGGGATCCTGGTGGATGAGAAGCTGGACATGAGCCAGCAGAGTGTGCTTGCAGCCCGGAAGGCCAACCGTATCCTGGGCTGCATTAAAAGAGCAGCAGCCAGCAGGGAGAGGGAGGTGATTGTCCCCCTCTGCTCAGCTCTTGTGAGGCCCCATCTGCAGCACTGCCTCCAGGCCTGGGGCCCCAGCACAGGAAGGACGTGGAGCTCTTGGAGCGGGTCCAGAGGAGGGCACTGAGATGGTCAGAGGGCTGGAGCAGCTCTCCTATGAGGAAATATTGAGGGAACTGGGATTGTTTCTCTTGAAGAAGAGCAAGCTCTGGAGAGACCTCATCACAGCCTTCCAGTACTCAAAGGTAGGACATAAGCAGGAGGGGGAATGGCTGTTTACGAGGGTGGATAGTGATAGGGCAAGGGGAAATGGTTTTAAACTGAGACAGAGGAGGCTTAGGTTGGTTATCAGGAGGAAGCTTTTCACACAGAGGGTGGTGATGCACTGGAACAAGTGCTTTAGAGTCACTTCCAGGAGGATCTGCTCTGTGATCATTCCCAGCACAGAGGTGAGACTGACGTGCTGGTAGTTCCCTATCCTTAATGACAGGTGTGCTGTTGCCTTTTTACTCACCAGGGACTTCACCTGGCTGCTTGACTTCTCAAACACCATTGAGAATGGCTTGGTGACTGCAGCAGTGAATTCCCTCAGAACTCTGGGACTCATCAGGACCCAAAGACTCCTGAATGTTTGGGTCCTCAGGTGGTCCAGAACCTGATCTCCCATCAGAGTGTGGGATGGGGAGGGGTCTGTGGGACTGGCATTGCTTCCTCAATCCCCACCTACCAAACCAAAGGTGAGGGCTGTGTCTAATGAGCAGTTATCAGAGAAGAGGGAAGCTAAAATGTTGCTGGGTACCCGAGCCTTCTCCTCGTCTGTTGTTCCCAGCTACAGTGCTGCTGGTAAGCAGCATCGTGCACAGAGTGCAGCCACGCTGCTCTGAGAAAGGAGCACTGCAGTGCACGTTTGTGAAAGAGGCGCTACCCTACATGTGGGGGGCAGTGCCTTCAGTACTGTGTTGTGTCCAACAGTGGCAGCGGAGAGCTGAGTGGCAGCTGTTCCAGAGTGCCGTAACGACTGCATGGAGGTGCGTGGGTCTTCATGAGAACAGCCAGGAACTGAAGTCTGTGTTTCCTGGGTTGCCTTGGGACCTCACTGTGCTGACTGGTAACTGTCTGCCCAGCAGGTAAGGGCAATGCACACCCACCAGTGTTCACCCATTCCATAGCATGGCACAACATGGTGCTCCCAGAGCTCTTATTGCACTTAATGGTGCTCAAAAGGCTGCCTGTCCTTTTCTTTCTGTGTTCTCCTTGTCTCTGGCCTTTCACTGCGGTGTTCTCCTTCCCTTTACCTTTGCTGTTCCTATTACATTCTCTTGCCCTCCTGTTTTTGTGTTCCATGCCACGTTCTCTTGGCCATTGCCCTTGGCTTTCTTTGCTGCATTCACTTCAGCATTCAGTTTTGGCGTTTCCTTCCGCATTCTCTCGTCCTCCTGTTTTGGCACTTCCTTCCATGTTCTCGTGGCCATCATCCTTGGCATTCCCTTGCCCTCCTGTTTTTGTGTTCCATGCCACATTCTCTTGGCCATTGCCCTTGGCTTTCTGTTGCCACATTCTCTTCAGCATTTGGTTTTGGCGTTCCCTGCAGCATTCTCCTGCCCTCCTGTTTTGGCATTTCCTGCCATGTTCTCTTGGCCCTTGCCTGGGCATTCCCTGCGGCATTCTCTTTGACCTCCTGTTTTGGTGTTCCAGCCGCATTCTGCATTGGCCTTCTTTGCTGCGTTCCCTTTGGCCTCCTATTTCAGCACTTCCTGCCATGTTTTCTCTTAGCCCTTGCCTGGGCATTCCATGCCATGTTCCCTTGGCCTTCCATTTTGGAATTTCTTGCTTTGTTCTCTTGTCCTTTGCCCTTGGCCTTTCCTGCTGTGGTCTCTTTGGCTGTATATTTTGGCCATTCCTGTTGCGTTCTCCTTGCCCTCACCTTGGCTTTCCATCGGGTGCTCTCTTTGCTTTTGCCCTTGCCTTAACCTTGGCTGTTTGCTTTGCATTTACCTTGGCTTTCCATGGGAGTTCTGCTTCCCTTTGCCTTTGGCACTCTGGGAATAGCTGGGAGGCAGCGTTTATGTTAACCTTGACCTGAACCCACAGCTGAATGGGAGTTCTAATGATAATTATGTTAACCTGCAGTGTATCTGTAAACCAAACCCTTAACCCAATATTAAAAATGTCTCTTACCCTAAATGCTGACATAAAAATAATGCCCCACGTTTTCTGTCAAAGTAACCTTAATTGTAATTGTAGTGCAGAATACTGTTGTTAAACTAACTGTAACTTCAGACCTATAAATAGCATTAATTATATCCCTAACGCTCCCGTGCGTCATCATTAGAGCAACATGCAGAGGGTGCAGCCCTATATATGTGGGGCAGTGCCTTCATTACTGTATTGTGTTCAGCAGGTGGCAGCAGAGCTGCGGTCCTCCCGAGTGCCGTAACAACTGCATGGAGAGATGAGTGGGTCTTCATGGGAACAGCAAGGAACCGGAATCTGCATTTCCTGGGATGCCCCGGAACTTCACTTTGCTGGCTGGTAATTGCCTGCCCAGCAGGTAAGGGCAATGCACACCCACCAGTGTTCACCCATTACTTAGTGAGACACAAGGTAGGGTTTCCAGAGCTCATTTCTACATTTCATGGTGCCCTGAATGCTGCCTGTCTTAATCTTCCTGCGTTCTCCTTGTCTCTGGCCTTTCACTGCGGTGTTCTTTCCCTTTGCCATGGCTTTCCCTGTTCAGTTCTCTTGCCCTTTCCCTGTGGCATTCTCTTGGCCATTGCCCTTGGCCTTCTTTGCCACGTTCCCTTTGGCCTCCTGTTTTGGCGTTCTCTGCGATGTTCTCTTTGGCCTTAAGTTTTGGCGTTCCTGGCTGCGTTCTCTTTGGCCATTGCCCTCGGCCTTCTTTGCCACGTTCTCTTTGGCCTCTTGTTTTTGCATTCCCTACAGCGTCCTCTTTGGCCCCTTGTTCCGGCATTCCCTGCGATGTTCTCTTTGGCCTTCAGTTTTGGCGTTCCCTTCCATGTTCTCTTTGGCTGTTGCTCCTGGCCTTCTTTGCTGCGTTCCCTTTGGCCTCTTGTTTTGGCATCCCTTACGGTGTTCTTTTTGGCCTTCAGTTTTGGCCTTGTGTGCCGTGTTCTCTTTGTCCATTGCCCTTGACCTTCTGCATTGGCCTTCCATGCAGCGTTCGCATGGACCTTGCCCTCTATTTTGGCCTTCTCTGCACTGTTCTCTTTGGTCTCTGTTTTGGCGTTCTCTGCGGCCTTCTCTTTGGGCCTGACCTCTGATGAGGCCTTCTCTCTGGTGTTCTCCATGCCTTTGCCTTTGCGGTTCCCTTCCATTGTGTTTCATCTATGCCTTTGCCCTCTGTTTTGGTGTTCTCTCGGGTGTTCTCCTTGCCTTTTGGTTTTGCCTTTGTCCTGGCCTTCCCTAACGGTCACTCTGAGCATAATCCTAATATACCTAACCCTAATACCTTCACCCTGACCCTAATGAACTCTGAACCCCAAATACAGTGCTAATTGTAACCATGACTGTATAGATAACAGTACTAACTGTCCAAATTAACCCTGAACCTACCCTTCAATTGGGCACTAAACCCATCTGTAACCTTCTGTGTAATACTAACAAAAATCCTACACCTTCCCTGTTAAGTACTCCTAACCCTAATCTTACTCTCTGTCTCGGAGTGATGTTTGGCTTCCATGTTTTGTGGGGGCGGGCTTACAGTGAGCGCCATTTGTGTCTCAGCATTCCTCTTTCTAAAGCGTGTCTCTGTATTACAGGTGAAGATGCCTTCGGCACTTCCTTCAACACTTGCAGTCAATAACTTCCCCCTGGGCTGCAATCTGCTTCCCAGGCCTCCCACACTGACCGCCAGCTCAGTTCAGTTGAGCTGTTAGCCACATCCCCCAGTCTGTTCCCTTTCCATAGTCTCCCTTTTACTCTGCCATAAGCCCCTACCACTGCCCAAGGCCGTTGCAGGCAACGTGGGCATGTGGCACTCAGTCTCATTATGGTTCATCCCATTGGCCTCGGTGCAGCGATCCAACCCACCCACACCCTTCCTTAGGGCCCTTCTACTCCCAGGCCAACCAATGCTTCCTTCTGATGCGATTTGTGTTCCTTCCCAGCCACTTTTAGACTCGTGCCCCTTTGTGGCCATTTTGAGAGTTGCGCTGATTTCAGCGTGTGCAATCTATTTATCTCAACCAAATTGGCTTTAGCTTTGCATTCAATTTATTTCAACCAAATTGGCTTTAGCTTTGCCTTGCTTACGGGGTTGGGTTAGCTTTGCTTTGTTTGTTTGTACCGCAGGGCTAACCCAACCCCGTAACCAACGCCCAAGGGCCGTTGGAGGCAATTTGTGTTCCTTCCCGGCCAGTCTGAGAATTGTATTTCATTTGGGATGGGCTGAGATCTGCACTGCTTTTAGTGTGGGTTGCAGTATACAATGTTTGTGTAAATGCAATGTCATTAATGGGGTATGGAGGCTTTGTGACCTTTCTCTGGTTAGTCTGACATATGTGTAAACCATGTGTTAAAACTGTGCTGAATATATATGTGCTGTGCCTGGAAATTGAATCATGCCATGTGTGGAATATACGGATGCTGTGCCTGCAAACTAAGTCTTGGAATTGTGATAGATATGGGTACTCATGTTCTGCTTCTTAAAATGTAGTTGTGATTAGGGTGCGGGTTAGGGTGCGGGTGAGGGTACGGGTTAGGGTGAGGGTACGGGTTAGGGTGAGGGTACGGGTTAGGGTGAGGGTACGGGTTAGGGTGAGGGTGAGGGTACGGGTGAGGGTAGGGTACGGGTTAGGGTACGGGTTAGGGTACGGGTTAGGGTACGGGTTAGGGTACGGGTACGGGTTAGGGTACGGGTACGGGTTAGGGTACGGGTACGGGTTAGGGTACGGGTTAGGGTACGGGTTAGGGTACGGGTTAGGGTACGGGTTAGGGTACGGGTTAGGGTGAGGGTACGGGTTAGGGTGAGGGTACGGGTGAGGGTACGGGTGAGGGTACGGGTGAGGGTACGGGTGAGGGTACGGGTGAGGGTTAGGGTACGGGTGAGGGTTAGGGTACGGGTTAGGGTTAGGGTACGGGTTAGGGTACGGGTTAGGGTACGGGTTAGGGTACGGGTTAGGGTACGGGTTAGGGTACGGGTTAGGGTACGGGTTAGGGTACGGGTTAGGGTACGGGTTAGGGTTAGGGTACGGGTTAGGGTTAGGGTACGGGTTAGGGTTAGGGTACGGGTTAGGGTTAGGGTACGGGTTAGGGTTAGGGTACGGGTTAGGGTACGGGTTAGGGTTAGGGTACGGGTTAGGGTTAGGGTACGGGTTAGGGTTAGGGTACGGGTTAGGGTACGGGTTAGGGTACGGGTTAGGGTTAGGGTAGGGTACGGGTTAGGGTACGGGTTAGGGTACGGGTTAGGGTACGGGTTAGGGTTAGGGTACGGGTTAGGGTTAGGGTACGGGTTAGGGTACGGGTTAGGGTACGGGTTAGGGTTAGGGTACGGGTTAGGGTTAGGGTACGGGTTAGGGTACGGGTTAGGGTTAGGGTACGGGTTAGGGTTAGGGTTAGGGTACGGGTTAGGGTACGGGTACGGGTACGGGTTAGGGTTAGGGTACGGGTTAGGGTTAGGGTACGGGTACGGGTACGGGTTAGGGTTAGGGTACGGGTTAGGGTTAGGGTTAGGGTACGGGTTAGGGTTAGGGTTAGGGTTAGGGTACGGGTTAGGGTACGGGTTAGGGTACGGGTTAGGGTTAGGGTACGGGTTAGGGTACGGGTTAGGGTACGGGTTAGGGTACGGGTTAGGGTTAGGGTACGGGTTAGGGTACGGGTTAGGGTACGGGTTAGGGTACGGGTTAGGGTACGGGTTAGGGTACGGGTACGGTTAGGGTACGGGTTAGGGTACGGGTTAGGGTACGGGTTAGGGTACGGGTTAGGGTACGGGTTAGGGTACGGGTTAGGGTTAGGGTACGGGTTAGGGTACGGGTTAGGGTACGGGTTAGGGTTAGGGTACGGGTTAGGGTACGGGTTAGGGTACGGGTTAGGGTACGGGTTAGGGTTAGGGTACGGGTTAGGGTACGGGTTAGGGTACGGGTTAGGGTACGGGTTAGGGTACGGGTTAGGGTACGGGTTAGGGTTAGGGTTAGGGTACGGGTTAGGGTACGGGTTAGGGTACGGGTTAGGGTTAGGGTACGGGTTAGGGTTAGGGTACGGGTTAGGGTTAGGGTGGGTTAGGGTTAGGGTTAGGGTTAGGGTTAGGGTTAGGGTTAGGGTTAGGGTTAGGGTTAGGGTTAGGGTTAGGGTACGGGTTAGGGTTAGGGTACGGGTTAGGGTACGGGTTAGGGTACGGGTTAGGGTTAGGGTACGGGTTAGGGTACGGGTTAGGGTACGGGTTAGGGTACGGGTTAGGGTACGGGTTAGGGTACGGGTTAGGGTACGGGTTAGGGTACGGGTTAGGGTACGGGTTAGGGTTAGGGTTAGGGTTAGGGTTAGGGTTAGGGTACGGGTTAGGGTACGGGTTAGGGTTAGGGTTAGGGTTAGGGTTAGGGTTAGGGTTAGGGTTAGGGTTAGGGTTAGGGTTAGGGTTAGGGTTAGGGTTAGGGTACGGGTTAGGGTTAGGGTTAGGGTTAGGGTTAGGGTTAGGGTTAGGGTTAGGGTTAGGGTTAGGGTTAGGGTACGGGTTAGGGTTAGGGTTAGGGTTAGGGTTAGGGTTAGGGTTAGGGTTAGGGTTAGGGTTAGGGTTAGGGTTAGGGTTAGGGTTAGGGTTAGGGTTAGGGTTAGGGTTAGGGTTAGGGTTAGGGTTAGGGTTAGGGTTAGGGTACGGGTTAGGGTTAGGGTTAG
This sequence comes from Chrysolophus pictus, assembly GCA_037305975.1. Lineage (NCBI taxonomy): Eukaryota > Metazoa > Chordata > Aves > Galliformes > Phasianidae > Chrysolophus > Chrysolophus pictus. Next base: position 747,550 of record CM074612.1, read on the forward strand.
GGTTAGGGTTAGGGTTAGGGTTAGGGTTAGGGTTAGGGTTAGGGTTAGGGTTAGGGTTAGGGTTAGGGTTAGGGTTAGGGTTAGGGTTAGGGTTAGGGTTAGGGTTAGGGTTAGGGTTAGGGTTAGGGTTAGGGTTAGGGTTAGGGTTAGGGTTAGGGTTAGGGTTAGGGTTAGGGTTAGGGTTAGGGTTAGGGTTAGGGTTAGGGTTAGGGTTAGGGTTAGGGTTAGGGTTAGGGTTAGGGTTAGGGTTAGGGTTAGGGTTAGGGTTAGGGTTAGGGTTAGGGTTAGGGTTAGGGTTAGGGTTAGGGTTAGGGTTAGGGTTAGGGTTAGGGTTAGGGTTAGGGTTAGGGTTAGGGTTAGGGTTAGGGTTAGGGTTAGGGTTAGGGTTAGGGTTAGGGTTAGGGTTAGGGTTAGGGTTAGGGTTAGGGTTAGGGTTAGGGTTAGGGTTAGGGTTAGGGTTAGGGTTAGGGTTAGGGTTAGGGTTAGGGTTAGGGTTAGGGTTAGGGTTAGGGTTAGGGTTAGGGTTAGGGTTAGGGTTAGGGTTAGGGTTAGGGTTAGGGTTAGGGTTAGGGTTAGGGTTAGGGTTAGGGTTAGGGTTAGGGTTAGGGTTAGGGTTAGGGTTAGGGTTAGGGTTAGGGTTAGGGTTAGGGTTAGGGTTAGGGTTAGGGTTAGGGTTAGGGTTAGGGTTAGGGTTAGGGTTAGGGTTAGGGTTAGGGTTAGGGTTAGGGTTAGGGTTAGGGTTAGGGTTAGGGTTAGGGTTAGGGTTAGGGTTAGGGTTAGGGTTAGGGTTAGGGTTAGGGTTAGGGTTAGGGTTAGGGTTAGGGTTAGGGTTAGGGTTAGGGTTAGGGTTAGGGTTAGGGTTAGGGTTAGGGTTAGGGTTAGGGTTAGGGTTAGGGTTAGGGTTAGGGTTAGGGTTAGGGTTAGGGTTAGGGTTAGGGTTAGGGTTAGGGTTAGGGTTAGGGTTAGGGTTAGGGTTAGGGTTAGGGTTAGGGTTAGGGTTAGGGTTAGGGTTAGGGTTAGGGTTAGGGTTAGGGTTAGGGTTAGGGTTAGGGTTAGGGTTAGGGTTAGGGTTAGGGTTAGGGTTAGGGTTAGGGTTAGGGTTAGGGTTAGGGTTAGGGTTAGGGTTAGGGTTAGGGTTAGGGTTAGGGTTAGGGTTAGGGTTAGGGTTAGGGTTAGGGTTAGGGTTAGGGTTAGGGTTAGGGTTAGGGTTAGGGTTAGGGTTAGGGTTAGGGTTAGGGTTAGGGTTAGGGTTAGGGTTAGGGTTAGGGTTAGGGTTAGGGTTAGGGTTAGGGTTAGGGTTAGGGTTAGGGTTAGGGTTAGGGTTAGGGTTAGGGTTAGGGTTAGGGTTAGGGTTAGGGTTAGGGTTAGGGTTAGGGTTAGGGTTAGGGTTAGGGTTAGGGTTAGGGTTAGGGTTAGGGTTAGGGTTAGGGTTAGGGTTAGGGTTAGGGTTAGGGTTAGGGTTAGGGTTAGGGTTAGGGTTAGGGTTAGGGTTAGGGTTAGGGTTAGGGTTAGGGTTAGGGTTAGGGTTAGGGTTAGGGTTAGGGTTAGGGTTAGGGTTAGGGTTAGGGTTAGGGTTAGGGTTAGGGTTAGGGTTAGGGTTAGGGTTAGGGTTAGGGTTAGGGTTAGGGTTAGGGTTAGGGTTAGGGTTAGGGTTAGGGTTAGGGTTAGGGTTAGGGTTAGGGTTAGGGTTAGGGTTAGGGTTAGGGTTAGGGTTAGGGTTAGGGTTAGGGTTAGGGTTAGGGTTAGGGTTAGGGTTAGGGTTAGGGTTAGGGTTAGGGTTAGGGTTAGGGTTAGGGTTAGGGTTAGGGTTAGGGTTAGGGTTAGGGTTAGGGTTAGGGTTAGGGTTAGGGTTAGGGTTAGGGTTAGGGTTAGGGTTAGGGTTAGGGTTAGGGTTAGGGTTAGGGTTAGGGTTAGGGTTAGGGTTAGGGTTAGGGTTAGGGTTAGGGTTAGGGTTAGGGTTAGGGTTAGGGTTAGGGTTAGGGTTAGGGTTAGGGTTAGGGTTAGGGTTAGGGTTAGGGTTAGGGTTAGGGTTAGGGTTAGGGTTAGGGTTAGGGTTAGGGTTAGGGTTAGGGTTAGGGTTAGGGTTAGGGTTAGGGTTAGGGTTAGGGTTAGGGTTAGGGTTAGGGTTAGGGTTAGGGTTAGGGTTAGGGTTAGGGTTAGGGTTAGGGTTAGGGTTAGGGTTAGGGTTAGGGTTAGGGTTAGGGTTAGGGTTAGGGTTAGGGTTAGGGTTAGGGTTAGGGTTAGGGTTAGGGTTAGGGTTAGGGTTAGGGTTAGGGTTAGGGTTAGGGTTAGGGTTAGGGTTAGGGTTAGGGTTAGGGTTAGGGTTAGGGTTAGGGTTAGGGTTAGGGTTAGGGTTAGGGTTAGGGTTAGGGTTAGGGTTAGGGTTAGGGTTAGGGTTAGGGTTAGGGTTAGGGTTAGGGTTAGGGTTAGGGTTAGGGTTAGGGTTAGGGTTAGGGTTAGGGTTAGGGTTAGGGTTAGGGTTAGGGTTAGGGTTAGGGTTAGGGTTAGGGTTAGGGTTAGGGTTAGGGTTAGGGTTAGGGTTAGGGTTAGGGTTAGGGTTAGGGTTAGGGTTAGGGTTAGGGTTAGGGTTAGGGTTAGGGTTAGGGTTAGGGTTAGGGTTAGGGTTAGGGTTAGGGTTAGGGTTAGGGTTAGGGTTAGGGTTAGGGTTAGGGTTAGGGTTAGGGTTAGGGTTAGGGTTAGGGTTAGGGTTAGGGTTAGGGTTAGGGTTAGGGTTAGGGTTAGGGTTAGGGTTAGGGTTAGGGTTAGGGTTAGGGTTAGGGTTAGGGTTAGGGTTAGGGTTAGGGTTAGGGTTAGGGTTAGGGTTAGGGTTAGGGTTAGGGTTAGGGTTAGGGTTAGGGTTAGGGTTAGGGTTAGGGTTAGGGTTAGGGTTAGGGTTAGGGTTAGGGTTAGGGTTAGGGTTAGGGTTAGGGTTAGGGTTAGGGTTAGGGTTAGGGTTAGGGTTAGGGTTAGGGTTAGGGTTAGGGTTAGGGTTAGGGTTAGGGTTAGGGTTAGGGTTAGGGTTAGGGTTAGGGTTAGGGTTAGGGTTAGGGTTAGGGTTAGGGTTAGGGTTAGGGTTAGGGTTAGGGTTAGGGTTAGGGTTAGGGTTAGGGTTAGGGTTAGGGTTAGGGTTAGGGTTAGGGTTAGGGTTAGGGTTAGGGTTAGGGTTAGGGTTAGGGTTAGGGTTAGGGTTAGGGTTAGGGTTAGGGTTAGGGTTAGGGTTAGGGTTAGGGTTAGGGTTAGGGTTAGGGTTAGGGTTAGGGTTAGGGTTAGGGTTAGGGTTAGGGTTAGGGTTAGGGTTAGGGTTAGGGTTAGGGTTAGGGTTAGGGTTAGGGTTAGGGTTAGGGTTAGGGTTAGGGTTAGGGTTAGGGTTAGGGTTAGGGTTAGGGTTAGGGTTAGGGTTAGGGTTAGGGTTAGGGTTAGGGTTAGGGTTAGGGTTAGGGTTAGGGTTAGGGTTAGGGTTAGGGTTAGGGTTAGGGTTAGGGTTAGGGTTAGGGTTAGGGTTAGGGTTAGGGTTAGGGTTAGGGTTAGGGTTAGGGTTAGGGTTAGGGTTAGGGTTAGGGTTAGGGTTAGGGTTAGGGTTAGGGTTAGGGTTAGGGTTAGGGTTAGGGTTAGGGTTAGGGTTAGGGTTAGGGTTAGGGTTAGGGTTAGGGTTAGGGTTAGGGTTAGGGTTAGGGTTAGGGTTAGGGTTAGGGTTAGGGTTAGGGTTAGGGTTAGGGTTAGGGTTAGGGTTAGGGTTAGGGTTAGGGTTAGGGTTAGGGTTAGGGTTAGGGTTAGGGTTAGGGTTAGGGTTAGGGTTAGGGTTAGGGTTAGGGTTAGGGTTAGGGTTAGGGTTAGGGTTAGGGTTAGGGTTAGGGTTAGGGTTAGGGTTAGGGTTAGGGTTAGGGTTAGGGTTAGGGTTAGGGTTAGGGTTAGGGTTAGGGTTAGGGTTAGGGTTAGGGTTAGGGTTAGGGTTAGGGTTAGGGTTAGGGTTAGGGTTAGGGTTAGGGTTAGGGTTAGGGTTAGGGTTAGGGTTAGGGTTAGGGTTAGGGTTAGGGTTAGGGTTAGGGTTAGGGTTAGGGTTAGGGTTAGGGTTAGGGTTAGGGTTAGGGTTAGGGTTAGGGTTAGGGTTAGGGTTAGGGTTAGGGTTAGGGTTAGGGTTAGGGTTAGGGTTAGGGTTAGGGTTAGGGTTAGGGTTAGGGTTAGGGTTAGGGTTAGGGTTAGGGTTAGGGTTAGGGTTAGGGTTAGGGTTAGGGTTAGGGTTAGGGTTAGGGTTAGGGTTAGGGTTAGGGTTAGGGTTAGGGTTAGGGTTAGGGTTAGGGTTAGGGTTAGGGTTAGGGTTAGGGTTAGGGTTAGGGTTAGGGTTAGGGTTAGGGTTAGGGTTAGGGTTAGGGTTAGGGTTAGGGTTAGGGTTAGGGTTAGGGTTAGGGTTAGGGTTAGGGTTAGGGTTAGGGTTAGGGTTAGGGTTAGGGTTAGGGTTAGGGTTAGGGTTAGGGTTAGGGTTAGGGTTAGGGTTAGGGTTAGGGTTAGGGTTAGGGTTAGGGTTAGGGTTAGGGTTAGGGTTAGGGTTAGGGTTAGGGTTAGGGTTAGGGTTAGGGTTAGGGTTAGGGTTAGGGTTAGGGTTAGGGTTAGGGTTAGGGTTAGGGTTAGGGTTAGGGTTAGGGTTAGGGTTAGGGTTAGGGTTAGGGTTAGGGTTAGGGTTAGGGTTAGGGTTAGGGTTAGGGTTAGGGTTAGGGTTAGGGTTAGGGTTAGGGTTAGGGTTAGGGTTAGGGTTAGGGTTAGGGTTAGGGTTAGGGTTAGGGTTAGGGTTAGGGTTAGGGTTAGGGTTAGGGTTAGGGTTAGGGTTAGGGTTAGGGTTAGGGTTAGGGTTAGGGTTAGGGTTAGGGTTAGGGTTAGGGTTAGGGTTAGGGTTAGGGTTAGGGTTAGGGTTAGGGTTAGGGTTAGGGTTAGGGTTAGGGTTAGGGTTAGGGTTAGGGTTAGGGTTAGGGTTAGGGTTAGGGTTAGGGTTAGGGTTAGGGTTAGGGTTAGGGTTAGGGTTAGGGTTAGGGTTAGGGTTAGGGTTAGGGTTAGGGTTAGGGTTAGGGTTAGGGTTAGGGTTAGGGTTAGGGTTAGGGTTAGGGTTAGGGTTAGGGTTAGGGTTAGGGTTAGGGTTAGGGTTAGGGTTAGGGTTAGGGTTAGGGTTAGGGTTAGGGTTAGGGTTAGGGTTAGGGTTAGGGTTAGGGTTAGGGTTAGGGTTAGGGTTAGGGTTAGGGTTAGGGTTAGGGTTAGGGTTAGGGTTAGGGTTAGGGTTAGGGTTAGGGTTAGGGTTAGGGTTAGGGTTAGGGTTAGGGTTAGGGTTAGGGTTAGGGTTAGGGTTAGGGTTAGGGTTAGGGTTAGGGTTAGGGTTAGGGTTAGGGTTAGGGTTAGGGTTAGGGTTAGGGTTAGGGTTAGGGTTAGGGTTAGGGTTAGGGTTAGGGTTAGGGTTAGGGTTAGGGTTAGGGTTAGGGTTAGGGTTAGGGTTAGGGTTAGGGTTAGGGTTAGGGTTAGGGTTAGGGTTAGGGTTAGGGTTAGGGTTAGGGTTAGGGTTAGGGTTAGGGTTAGGGTTAGGGTTAGGGTTAGGGTTAGGGTTAGGGTTAGGGTTAGGGTTAGGGTTAGGGTTAGGGTTAGGGTTAGGGTTAGGGTTAGGGTTAGGGTTAGGGTTAGGGTTAGGGTTAGGGTTAGGGTTAGGGTTAGGGTTAGGGTTAGGGTTAGGGTTAGGGTTAGGGTTAGGGTTAGGGTTAGGGTTAGGGTTAGGGTTAGGGTTAGGGTTAGGGTTAGGGTTAGGGTTAGGGTTAGGGTTAGGGTTAGGGTTAGGGTTAGGGTTAGGGTTAGGGTTAGGGTTAGGGTTAGGGTTAGGGTTAGGGTTAGGGTTAGGGTTAGGGTTAGGGTTAGGGTTAGGGTTAGGGTTAGGGTTAGGGTTAGGGTTAGGGTTAGGGTTAGGGTTAGGGTTAGGGTTAGGGTTAGGGTTAGGGTTAGGGTTAGGGTTAGGGTTAGGGTTAGGGTTAGGGTTAGGGTTAGGGTTAGGGTTAGGGTTAGGGTTAGGGTTAGGGTTAGGGTTAGGGTTAGGGTTAGGGTTAGGGTTAGGGTTAGGGTTAGGGTTAGGGTTAGGGTTAGGGTTAGGGTTAGGGTTAGGGTTAGGGTTAGGGTTAGGGTTAGGGTTAGGGTTAGGGTTAGGGTTAGGGTTAGGGTTAGGGTTAGGGTTAGGGTTAGGGTTAGGGTTAGGGTTAGGGTTAGGGTTAGGGTTAGGGTTAGGGTTAGGGTTAGGGTTAGGGTTAGGGTTAGGGTTAGGGTTAGGGTTAGGGTTAGGGTTAGGGTTAGGGTTAGGGTTAGGGTTAGGGTTAGGGTTAGGGTTAGGGTTAGGGTTAGGGTTAGGGTTAGGGTTAGGGTTAGGGTTAGGGTTAGGGTTAGGGTTAGGGTTAGGGTTAGGGTTAGGGTTAGGGTTAGGGTTAGGGTTAGGGTTAGGGTTAGGGTTAGGGTTAGGGTTAGGGTTAGGGTTAGGGTTAGGGTTAGGGTTAGGGTTAGGGTTAGGGTTAGGGTTAGGGTTAGGGTTAGGGTTAGGGTTAGGGTTAGGGTTAGGGTTAGGGTTAGGGTTAGGGTTAGGGTTAGGGTTAGGGTTAGGGTTAGGGTTAGGGTTAGGGTTAGGGTTAGGGTTAGGGTTAGGGTTAGGGTTAGGGTTAGGGTTAGGGTTAGGGTTAGGGTTAGGGTTAGGGTTAGGGTTAGGGTTAGGGTTAGGGTTAGGGTTAGGGTTAGGGTTAGGGTTAGGGTTAGGGTTAGGGTTAGGGTTAGGGTTAGGGTTAGGGTTAGGGTTAGGGTTAGGGTTAGGGTTAGGGTTAGGGTTAGGGTTAGGGTTAGGGTTAGGGTTAGGGTTAGGGTTAGGGTTAGGGTTAGGGTTAGGGTTAGGGTTAGGGTTAGGGTTAGGGTTAGGGTTAGGGTTAGGGTTAGGGTTAGGGTTAGGGTTAGGGTTAGGGTTAGGGTTAGGGTTAGGGTTAGGGTTAGGGTTAGGGTTAGGGTTAGGGTTAGGGTTAGGGTTAGGGTTAGGGTTAGGGTTAGGGTTAGGGTTAGGGTTAGGGTTAGGGTTAGGGTTAGGGTTAGGGTTAGGGTTAGGGTTAGGGTTAGGGTTAGGGTTAGGGTTAGGGTTAGGGTTAGGGTTAGGGTTAGGGTTAGGGTTAGGGTTAGGGTTAGGGTTAGGGTTAGGGTTAGGGTTAGGGTTAGGGTTAGGGTTAGGGTTAGGGTTAGGGTTAGGGTTAGGGTTAGGGTTAGGGTTAGGGTTAGGGTTAGGGTTAGGGTTAGGGTTAGGGTTAGGGTTAGGGTTAGGGTTAGGGTTAGGGTTAGGGTTAGGGTTAGGGTTAGGGTTAGGGTTAGGGTTAGGGTTAGGGTTAGGGTTAGGGTTAGGGTTAGGGTTAGGGTTAGGGTTAGGGTTAGGGTTAGGGTTAGGGTTAGGGTTAGGGTTAGGGTTAGGGTTAGGGTTAGGGTTAGGGTTAGGGTTAGGGTTAGGGTTAGGGTTAGGGTTAGGGTTAGGGTTAGGGTTAGGGTTAGGGTTAGGGTTAGGGTTAGGGTTAGGGTTAGGGTTAGGGTTAGGGTTAGGGTTAGGGTTAGGGTTAGGGTTAGGGTTAGGGTTAGGGTTAGGGTTAGGGTTAGGGTTAGGGTTAGGGTTAGGGTTAGGGTTAGGGTTAGGGTTAGGGTTAGGGTTAGGGTTAGGGTTAGGGTTAGGGTTAGGGTTAGGGTTAGGGTTAGGGTTAGGGTTAGGGTTAGGGTTAGGGTTAGGGTTAGGGTTAGGGTTAGGGTTAGGGTTAGGGTTAGGGTTAGGGTTAGGGTTAGGGTTAGGGTTAGGGTTAGGGTTAGGGTTAGGGTTAGGGTTAGGGTTAGGGTTAGGGTTAGGGTTAGGGTTAGGGTTAGGGTTAGGGTTAGGGTTAGGGTTAGGGTTAGGGTTAGGGTTAGGGTTAGGGTTAGGGTTAGGGTTAGGGTTAGGGTTAGGGTTAGGGTTAGGGTTAGGGTTAGGGTTAGGGTTAGGGTTAGGGTTAGGGTTAGGGTTAGGGTTAGGGTTAGGGTTAGGGTTAGGGTTAGGGTTAGGGTTAGGGTTAGGGTTAGGGTTAGGGTTAGGGTTAGGGTTAGGGTTAGGGTTAGGGTTAGGGTTAGGGTTAGGGTTAGGGTTAGGGTTAGGGTTAGGGTTAGGGTTAGGGTTAGGGTTAGGGTTAGGGTTAGGGTTAGGGTTAGGGTTAGGGTTAGGGTTAGGGTTAGGGTTAGGGTTAGGGTTAGGGTTAGGGTTAGGGTTAGGGTTAGGGTTAGGGTTAGGGTTAGGGTTAGGGTTAGGGTTAGGGTTAGGGTTAGGGTTAGGGTTAGGGTTAGGGTTAGGGTTAGGGTTAGGGTTAGGGTTAGGGTTAGGGTTAGGGTTAGGGTTAGGGTTAGGGTTAGGGTTAGGGTTAGGGTTAGGGTTAGGGTTAGGGTTAGGGTTAGGGTTAGGGTTAGGGTTAGGGTTAGGGTTAGGGTTAGGGTTAGGGTTAGGGTTAGGGTTAGGGTTAGGGTTAGGGTTAGGGTTAGGGTTAGGGTTAGGGTTAGGGTTAGGGTTAGGGTTAGGGTTAGGGTTAGGGTTAGGGTTAGGGTTAGGGTTAGGGTTAGGGTTAGGGTTAGGGTTAGGGTTAGGGTTAGGGTTAGGGTTAGGGTTAGGGTTAGGGTTAGGGTTAGGGTTAGGGTTAGGGTTAGGGTTAGGGTTAGGGTTAGGGTTAGGGTTAGGGTTAGGGTTAGGGTTAGGGTTAGGGTTAGGGTTAGGGTTAGGGTTAGGGTTAGGGTTAGGGTTAGGGTTAGGGTTAGGGTTAGGGTTAGGGTTAGGGTTAGGGTTAGGGTTAGGGTTAGGGTTAGGGTTAGGGTTAGGGTTAGGGTTAGGGTTAGGGTTAGGGTTAGGGTTAGGGTTAGGGTTAGGGTTAGGGTTAGGGTTAGGGTTAGGGTTAGGGTTAGGGTTAGGGTTAGGGTTAGGGTTAGGGTTAGGGTTAGGGTTAGGGTTAGGGTTAGGGTTAGGGTTAGGGTTAGGGTTAGGGTTAGGGTTAGGGTTAGGGTTAGGGTTAGGGTTAGGGTTAGGGTTAGGGTTAGGGTTAGGGTTAGGGTTAGGGTTAGGGTTAGGGTTAGGGTTAGGGTTAGGGTTAGGGTTAGGGTTAGGGTTAGGGTTAGGGTTAGGGTTAGGGTTAGGGTTAGGGTTAGGGTTAGGGTTAGGGTTAGGGTTAGGGTTAGGGTTAGGGTTAGGGTTAGGGTTAGGGTTAGGGTTAGGGTTAGGGTTAGGGTTAGGGTTAGGGTTAGGGTTAGGGTTAGGGTTAGGGTTAGGGTTAGGGTTAGGGTTAGGGTTAGGGTTAGGGTTAGGGTTAGGGTTAGGGTTAGGGTTAGGGTTAGGGTTAGGGTTAGGGTTAGGGTTAGGGTTAGGGTTAGGGTTAGGGTTAGGGTTAGGGTTAGGGTTAGGGTTAGGGTTAGGGTTAGGGTTAGGGTTAGGGTTAGGGTTAGGGTTAGGGTTAGGGTTAGGGTTAGGGTTAGGGTTAGGGTTAGGGTTAGGGTTAGGGTTAGGGTTAGGGTTAGGGTTAGGGTTAGGGTTAGGGTTAGGGTTAGGGTTAGGGTTAGGGTTAGGGTTAGGGTTAGGGTTAGGGTTAGGGTTAGGGTTAGGGTTAGGGTTAGGGTTAGGGTTAGGGTTAGGGTTAGGGTTAGGGTTAGGGTTAGGGTTAGGGTTAGGGTTAGGGTTAGGGTTAGGGTTAGGGTTAGGGTTAGGGTTAGGGTTAGGGTTAGGGTTAGGGTTAGGGTTAGGGTTAGGGTTAGGGTTAGGGTTAGGGTTAGGGTTAGGGTTAGGGTTAGGGTTAGGGTTAGGGTTAGGGTTAGGGTTAGGGTTAGGGTTAGGGTTAGGGTTAGGGTTAGGGTTAGGGTTAGGGTTAGGGTTAGGGTTAGGGTTAGGGTTAGGGTTAGGGTTAGGGTTAGGGTTAGGGTTAGGGTTAGGGTTAGGGTTAGGGTTAGGGTTAGGGTTAGGGTTAGGGTTAGGGTTAGGGTTAGGGTTAGGGTTAGGGTTAGGGTTAGGGTTAGGGTTAGGGTTAGGGTTAGGGTTAGGGTTAGGGTTAGGGTTAGGGTTAGGGTTAGGGTTAGGGTTAGGGTTAGGGTTAGGGTTAGGGTTAGGGTTAGGGTTAGGGTTAGGGTTAGGGTTAGGGTTAGGGTTAGGGTTAGGGTTAGGGTTAGGGTTAGGGTTAGGGTTAGGGTTAGGGTTAGGGTTAGGGTTAGGGTTAGGGTTAGGGTTAGGGTTAGGGTTAGGGTTAGGGTTAGGGTTAGGGTTAGGGTTAGGGTTAGGGTTAGGGTTAGGGTTAGGGTTAGGGTTAGGGTTAGGGTTAGGGTTAGGGTTAGGGTTAGGGTTAGGGTTAGGGTTAGGGTTAGGGTTAGGGTTAGGGTTAGGGTTAGGGTTAGGGTTAGGGTTAGGGTTAGGGTTAGGGTTAGGGTTAGGGTTAGGGTTAGGGTTAGGGTTAGGGTTAGGGTTAGGGTTAGGGTTAGGGTTAGGGTTAGGGTTAGGGTTAGGGTTAGGGTTAGGGTTAGGGTTAGGGTTAGGGTTAGGGTTAGGGTTAGGGTTAGGGTTAGGGTTAGGGTTAGGGTTAGGGTTAGGGTTAGGGTTAGGGTTAGGGTTAGGGTTAGGGTTAGGGTTAGGGTTAGGGTTAGGGTTAGGGTTAGGGTTAGGGTTAGGGTTAGGGTTAGGGTTAGGGTTAGGGTTAGGGTTAGGGTTAGGGTTAGGGTTAGGGTTAGGGTTAGGGTTAGGGTTAGGGTTAGGGTTAGGGTTAGGGTTAGGGTTAGGGTTAGGGTTAGGGTTAGGGTTAGGGTTAGGGTTAGGGTTAGGGTTAGGGTTAGGGTTAGGGTTAGGGTTAGGGTTAGGGTTAGGGTTAGGGTTAGGGTTAGGGTTAGGGTTAGGGTTAGGGTTAGGGTTAGGGTTAGGGTTAGGGTTAGGGTTAGGGTTAGGGTTAGGGTTAGGGTTAGGGTTAGGGTTAGGGTTAGGGTTAGGGTTAGGGTTAGGGTTAGGGTTAGGGTTAGGGTTAGGGTTAGGGTTAGGGTTAGGGTTAGGGTTAGGGTTAGGGTTAGGGTTAGGGTTAGGGTTAGGGTTAGGGTTAGGGTTAGGGTTAGGGTTAGGGTTAGGGTTAGGGTTAGGGTTAGGGTTAGGGTTAGGGTTAGGGTTAGGGTTAGGGTTAGGGTTAGGGTTAGGGTTAGGGTTAGGGTTAGGGTTAGGGTTAGGGTTAGGGTTAGGGTTAGGGTTAGGGTTAGGGTTAGGGTTAGGGTTAGGGTTAGGGTTAGGGTTAGGGTTAGGGTTAGGGTTAGGGTTAGGGTTAGGGTTAGGGTTAGGGTTAGGGTTAGGGTTAGGGTTAGGGTTAGGGTTAGGGTTAGGGTTAGGGTTAGGGTTAGGGTTAGGGTTAGGGTTAGGGTTAGGGTTAGGGTTAGGGTTAGGGTTAGGGTTAGGGTTAGGGTTAGGGTTAGGGTTAGGGTTAGGGTTAGGGTTAGGGTTAGGGTTAGGGTTAGGGTTAGGGTTAGGGTTAGGGTTAGGGTTAGGGTTAGGGTTAGGGTTAGGGTTAGGGTTAGGGTTAGGGTTAGGGTTAGGGTTAGGGTTAGGGTTAGGGTTAGGGTTAGGGTTAGGGTTAGGGTTAGGGTTAGGGTTAGGGTTAGGGTTAGGGTTAGGGTTAGGGTTAGGGTTAGGGTTAGGGTTAGGGTTAGGGTTAGGGTTAGGGTTAGGGTTAGGGTTAGGGTTAGGGTTAGGGTTAGGGTTAGGGTTAGGGTTAGGGTTAGGGTTAGGGTTAGGGTTAGGGTTAGGGTTAGGGTTAGGGTTAGGGTTAGGGTTAGGGTTAGGGTTAGGGTTAGGGTTAGGGTTAGGGTTAGGGTTAGGGTTAGGGTTAGGGTTAGGGTTAGGGTTAGGGTTAGGGTTAGGGTTAGGGTTAGGGTTAGGGTTAGGGTTAGGGTTAGGGTTAGGGTTAGGGTTAGGGTTAGGGTTAGGGTTAGGGTTAGGGTTAGGGTTAGGGTTAGGGTTAGGGTTAGGGTTAGGGTTAGGGTTAGGGTTAGGGTTAGGGTTAGGGTTAGGGTTAGGGTTAGGGTTAGGGTTAGGGTTAGGGTTAGGGTTAGGGTTAGGGTTAGGGTTAGGGTTAGGGTTAGGGTTAGGGTTAGGGTTAGGGTTAGGGTTAGGGTTAGGGTTAGGGTTAGGGTTAGGGTTAGGGTTAGGGTTAGGGTTAGGGTTAGGGTTAGGGTTAGGGTTAGGGTTAGGGTTAGGGTTAGGGTTAGGGTTAGGGTTAGGGTTAGGGTTAGGGTTAGGGTTAGGGTTAGGGTTAGGGTTAGGGTTAGGGTTAGGGTTAGGGTTAGGGTTAGGGTTAGGGTTAGGGTTAGGGTTAGGGTTAGGGTTAGGGTTAGGGTTAGGGTTAGGGTTAGGGTTAGGGTTAGGGTTAGGGTTAGGGTTAGGGTTAGGGTTAGGGTTAGGGTTAGGGTTAGGGTTAGGGTTAGGGTTAGGGTTAGGGTTAGGGTTAGGGTTAGGGTTAGGGTTAGGGTTAGGGTTAGGGTTAGGGTTAGGGTTAGGGTTAGGGTTAGGGTTAGGGTTAGGGTTAGGGTTAGGGTTAGGGTTAGGGTTAGGGTTAGGGTTAGGGTTAGGGTTAGGGTTAGGGTTAGGGTTAGGGTTAGGGTTAGGGTTAGGGTTAGGGTTAGGGTTAGGGTTAGGGTTAGGGTTAGGGTTAGGGTTAGGGTTAGGGTTAGGGTTAGGGTTAGGGTTAGGGTTAGGGTTAGGGTTAGGGTTAGGGTTAGGGTTAGGGTTAGGGTTAGGGTTAGGGTTAGGGTTAGGGTTAGGGTTAGGGTTAGGGTTAGGGTTAGGGTTAGGGTTAGGGTTAGGGTTAGGGTTAGGGTTAGGGTTAGGGTTAGGGTTAGGGTTAGGGTTAGGGTTAGGGTTAGGGTTAGGGTTAGGGTTAGGGTTAGGGTTAGGGTTAGGGTTAGGGTTAGGGTTAGGGTTAGGGTTAGGGTTAGGGTTAGGGTTAGGGTTAGGGTTAGGGTTAGGGTTAGGGTTAGGGTTAGGGTTAGGGTTAGGGTTAGGGTTAGGGTTAGGGTTAGGGTTAGGGTTAGGGTTAGGGTTAGGGTTAGGGTTAGGGTTAGGGTTAGGGTTAGGGTTAGGGTTAGGGTTAGGGTTAGGGTTAGGGTTAGGGTTAGGGTTAGGGTTAGGGTTAGGGTTAGGGTTAGGGTTAGGGTTAGGGTTAGGGTTAGGGTTAGGGTTAGGGTTAGGGTTAGGGTTAGGGTTAGGGTTAGGGTTAGGGTTAGGGTTAGGGTTAGGGTTAGGGTTAGGGTTAGGGTTAGGGTTAGGGTTAGGGTTAGGGTTAGGGTTAGGGTTAGGGTTAGGGTTAGGGTTAGGGTTAGGGTTAGGGTTAGGGTTAGGGTTAGGGTTAGGGTTAGGGTTAGGGTTAGGGTTAGGGTTAGGGTTAGGGTTAGGGTTAGGGTTAGGGTTAGGGTTAGGGTTAGGGTTAGGGTTAGGGTTAGGGTTAGGGTTAGGGTTAGGGTTAGGGTTAGGGTTAGGGTTAGGGTTAGGGTTAGGGTTAGGGTTAGGGTTAGGGTTAGGGTTAGGGTTAGGGTTAGGGTTAGGGTTAGGGTTAGGGTTAGGGTTAGGGTTAGGGTTAGGGTTAGGGTTAGGGTTAGGGTTAGGGTTAGGGTTAGGGTTAGGGTTAGGGTTAGGGTTAGGGTTAGGGTTAGGGTTAGGGTTAGGGTTAGGGTTAGGGTTAGGGTTAGGGTTAGGGTTAGGGTTAGGGTTAGGGTTAGGGTTAGGGTTAGGGTTAGGGTTAGGGTTAGGGTTAGGGTTAGGGTTAGGGTTAGGGTTAGGGTTAGGGTTAGGGTTAGGGTTAGGGTTAGGGTTAGGGTTAGGGTTAGGGTTAGGGTTAGGGTTAGGGTTAGGGTTAGGGTTAGGGTTAGGGTTAGGGTTAGGGTTAGGGTTAGGGTTAGGGTTAGGGTTAGGGTTAGGGTTAGGGTTAGGGTTAGGGTTAGGGTTAGGGTTAGGGTTAGGGTTAGGGTTAGGGTTAGGGTTAGGGTTAGGGTTAGGGTTAGGGTTAGGGTTAGGGTTAGGGTTAGGGTTAGGGTTAGGGTTAGGGTTAGGGTTAGGGTTAGGGTTAGGGTTAGGGTTAGGGTTAGGGTTAGGGTTAGGGTTAGGGTTAGGGTTAGGGTTAGGGTTAGGGTTAGGGTTAGGGTTAGGGTTAGGGTTAGGGTTAGGGTTAGGGTTAGGGTTAGGGTTAGGGTTAGGGTTAGGGTTAGGGTTAGGGTTAGGGTTAGGGTTAGGGTTAGGGTTAGGGTTAGGGTTAGGGTTAGGGTTAGGGTTAGGGTTAGGGTTAGGGTTAGGGTTAGGGTTAGGGTTAGGGTTAGGGTTAGGGTTAGGGTTAGGGTTAGGGTTAGGGTTAGGGTTAGGGTTAGGGTTAGGGTTAGGGTTAGGGTTAGGGTTAGGGTTAGGGTTAGGGTTAGGGTTAGGGTTAGGGTTAGGGTTAGGGTTAGGGTTAGGGTTAGGGTTAGGGTTAGGGTTAGGGTTAGGGTTAGGGTTAGGGTTAGGGTTAGGGTTAGGGTTAGGGTTAGGGTTAGGGTTAGGGTTAGGGTTAGGGTTAGGGTTAGGGTTAGGGTTAGGGTTAGGGTTAGGGTTAGGGTTAGGGTTAGGGTTAGGGTTAGGGTTAGGGTTAGGGTTAGGGTTAGGGTTAGGGTTAGGGTTAGGGTTAGGGTTAGGGTTAGGGTTAGGGTTAGGGTTAGGGTTAGGGTTAGGGTTAGGGTTAGGGTTAGGGTTAGGGTTAGGGTTAGGGTTAGGGTTAGGGTTAGGGTTAGGGTTAGGGTTAGGGTTAGGGTTAGGGTTAGGGTTAGGGTTAGGGTTAGGGTTAGGGTTAGGGTTAGGGTTAGGGTTAGGGTTAGGGTTAGGGTTAGGGTTAGGGTTAGGGTTAGGGTTAGGGTTAGGGTTAGGGTTAGGGTTAGGGTTAGGGTTAGGGTTAGGGTTAGGGTTAGGGTTAGGGTTAGGGTTAGGGTTAGGGTTAGGGTTAGGGTTAGGGTTAGGGTTAGGGTTAGGGTTAGGGTTAGGGTTAGGGTTAGGGTTAGGGTTAGGGTTAGGGTTAGGGTTAGGGTTAGGGTTAGGGTTAGGGTTAGGGTTAGGGTTAGGGTTAGGGTTAGGGTTAGGGTTAGGGTTAGGGTTAGGGTTAGGGTTAGGGTTAGGGTTAGGGTTAGGGTTAGGGTTAGGGTTAGGGTTAGGGTTAGGGTTAGGGTTAGGGTTAGGGTTAGGGTTAGGGTTAGGGTTAGGGTTAGGGTTAGGGTTAGGGTTAGGGTTAGGGTTAGGGTTAGGGTTAGGGTTAGGGTTAGGGTTAGGGTTAGGGTTAGGGTTAGGGTTAGGGTTAGGGTTAGGGTTAGGGTTAGGGTTAGGGTTAGGGTTAGGGTTAGGGTTAGGGTTAGGGTTAGGGTTAGGGTTAGGGTTAGGGTTAGGGTTAGGGTTAGGGTTAGGGTTAGGGTTAGGGTTAGGGTTAGGGTTAGGGTTAGGGTTAGGGTTAGGGTTAGGGTTAGGGTTAGGGTTAGGGTTAGGGTTAGGGTTAGGGTTAGGGTTAGGGTTAGGGTTAGGGTTAGGGTTAGGGTTAGGGTTAGGGTTAGGGTTAGGGTTAGGGTTAGGGTTAGGGTTAGGGTTAGGGTTAGGGTTAGGGTTAGGGTTAGGGTTAGGGTTAGGGTTAGGGTTAGGGTTAGGGTTAGGGTTAGGGTTAGGGTTAGGGTTAGGGTTAGGGTTAGGGTTAGGGTTAGGGTTAGGGTTAGGGTTAGGGTTAGGGTTAGGGTTAGGGTTAGGGTTAGGGTTAGGGTTAGGGTTAGGGTTAGGGTTAGGGTTAGGGTTAGGGTTAGGGTTAGGGTTAGGGTTAGGGTTAGGGTTAGGGTTAGGGTTAGGGTTAGGGTTAGGGTTAGGGTTAGGGTTAGGGTTAGGGTTAGGGTTAGGGTTAGGGTTAGGGTTAGGGTTAGGGTTAGGGTTAGGGTTAGGGTTAGGGTTAGGGTTAGGGTTAGGGTTAGGGTTAGGGTTAGGGTTAGGGTTAGGGTTAGGGTTAGGGATAGGGTTAGGGTTAGGGTTAGGGTTAGGGTTAGGGTTAGGGTTAGGGTTAGGGTTAGGGTTAGGGTTAGGGTTAGGGTTAGGGTTAGGGTTAGGGTTAGGGTTAGGGTTAGGGTTAGGGTTAGGGTTAGGGTTAGGGTTAGGGTTAGGGTTAGGGTTAGGGTTAGGGTTAG
>CM074612.1:764267-804289 GCA_037305975.1 Chrysolophus pictus
CAATTATGGGGGGGGGGGGGGCAGTTGGAGGGGGGGACACGTTATTTTGGGGGGGGGCTTTTGGGGGGGGGGGCTTCTTGGGGAGGGACACCAAATTTGGGGGGGGCATTTTTGGAGGGGGGGACACACCAATTTGGGGGGGTATTTGGGGGGGGGGATACACCCAAATTTGGGGGGGGCACCCCATTTTGGGGGGGGGGAACACATCGGTTTTTGGGGGGGGTGACCCCATTTCGGGGGGGGGAGGGGGACGCGATTTTGGGGGGGGGTGACACCGAATTTGGGGGGGGGAATCCTGGGGGGGGGAGGGGGGGGGGATTGGGAGCCCAGCTCTGCCTGCGGCCGCAGGGGAACCTGGGAGTAAAAAGATGGTGGTTATGGGGGGGGCACGGGGGGGGGGGTATGGGGGCGCTATGGGGCGCTATGGGGCAGCGCTATGGGGCGCTATGGGGCGCTATGGGTCTCTATGGGTCTCTATGGGGCACTATGGGGCGCTATGGGGCGCTATGGGTCTCTATGGGGCGCTATGGGGCAGCGCTATGGGGCGCTATGGGTCACTATGGGCCCTATGGGTTTTCTATGGGTCGCTATGGGGTGCTATGGGGCACTATGGGGCGCTATGGGTCTCTATGGGGCTCTATGGGGCGCTATGGGGCGCTATGGGGCGCTATGGGTCACTATGGGTCACTATGTGTCTCTATGGGTCGTTATGGATCGCTATGGGGCGCTATGGGGCGCTATAGGTCGCTATGGGTCTCTATGGGTCTCTATGGGGCACTATGGGGTGCTATGGGTCACTATGGATCACTATGAGGTGCTATGGGGCGCTATGGGTTTCTATGGGGCTCTATGGGGCGCTATGGGGCAGCGCTATGGGTCTCTATGGGCTCTATGGGGCAGCGCTATGGGTCTCTATGGGGCTCTATGGGTTTCTATGGGTCTCTATGGGGCGCTATGGGTCTCTATGGGTCGCTGTGGGGCAGCGCTATGGGTCACTATGGGTCCCTATGGGTCTCTATGGGGCGCTATGGAGCAGCGCTATGGGTCCCTATGGGTCACTATGGGTCACTATGGGTCTCTATGGGGCGCTATGGAGACAACGCTATGGGGCGCTATGGGTCTCTATGGGGCTCTATGGGTCGCTATGGGGCACCACTATGGGTCACTATGGGTCTCTATGAGTCGCTATGGGGCGCAGTGGGGCAGCGCTATGGGTCTCTATGGTCTCTATGTGTTGCTCTGGGTTGCTATGGGGCGCAGTGGGGCGCTATGGGTCTCTATGGGTCGCTATGGGGTGCTATGGGTCTCTGTGGGTCTCTATGGGGCGCTATGGAGTTGCTAGGGGGCGCTATGGGGCCCAATGGGTCACTATGGGTCACTATGGGTCACTATGTGTCTCTATGGGTCGTTATGGATCGCTATGGGGCGCTATGGGGCGCTATAGGTCGCTATGGGTCTCTATGGGTCTCTATGGGGCACTATGGGGTGCTATGGGTCACTATGGATCACTATGAGGCGCTATGGGGCGCTATGGGTTTCTATGGGGCTCTATGGGGCGCTATGGGCAGCGCTATGGGTCGCTATGGGTCTCTATGGGGCGCTATGGGTCTCTATGGGTCTCTATGGGTCTCTATGGGTCTCTATGGGTTTCTATGGGGCGCTATGGGGTGCTATGGGTCTCTATGGGTTGCTATGGGTCGCTATGGGTCCTATGGGGCAGCACTATGGGTCGCTTTGGGTCTCTATGGGTCTCTATGGGGTGCTGTGGGTCGCTATGGGTCTCTATGAGTCGCTATGGGGCGCTATGGGTTTTCTATGGGTTGCTATGGGTCGCTATGGGTCGCTATGGGGCGCAGTGGGGCAGCGCTATGGGGCGCTATGGGTCGCTATGGGGCGCTATGGGTCGCTATGTGGCGCAGTGGGGCAGCGCTATGGGGCGCTATGGGTCGCTATGGGGCGCTATGGGTCGCTATGGGCGCAGTGGGGCAGCGCTATGGGGCGCTATGGGGCGCTATGGGTCCCTATGTGTCGCTATGGGGCGCTATGGGTCGCTATGGGGCGCAGTGGTGGCAGCGCTATGGGGCGCTATGGGTCGCTATGGGTCGCTATGGGCAGCGCTATGGGGCGCTATGGGTCGCTATGGGGCCCTATGGGTTTCTATGGGTCGCTATGGGTCTCTATGAGTTCTATGTGTCTCTATGGGTCCCTATGGGGCGCTATGGGTCGCTATGGGGCAGCACTATTGGTCCCTATGGGTCCCTATGGGTCTCTATGGGTCTCTATGGGGCGCTATGGGGCGCTATGGGCAGCACTATGGGTCTCTATGGGTCTCTATGGGTCCCTGTGGGTCTTTATGGGTCTCTATTGGTCCCTATGGGTCCCTATGGGTCACTATGGGTCACTATGGGTCACTATGGGGCGCTATGGGTCACTATGGGTCTCTATGGGGCGCTATGGGGCAGCGCTATGGGGCACTAGGGTCACTATGGGGCCCTATGGGTTTCTATGGGTCGCTATGGGGTGCTATGAGGGCGCTATGGGGCGCTATGGGTCTCTATGGGGCGCTATGGGTCGCTATGGGGCAGCGCTATGGGCGCTATAGGGTGCTATGGGTCACTATGGGTCTCTATGGGGCGCTATGGGGCAGCGCTATGGGGCGCTATGGGGCGCTATGGGTCTCTATGGGGCGCTATGGGGTGCTATGGGGCAGCGCTATGGGGCTCTATGGGTCACTATGGGGCCCTATGGGTTTCTATGGGTCGCTATGGGGTGCTATGGGGCGCTATGGGTCTCTATGGGTTGCCATGGGGTGCTATGGGGCGCTATGGGTCGCTATGGGGCCCTATGGGGCGCTATGGGTCGCTATGGGGCCCTATGGGTTTCTATGGGTCGCTATGGGTCTCTATGGGTTCTATGTGTCTCTATGGGTCCCTATGGGGCGCTATGGGTCGCTATGGGGCAGCACTATTGGTCCCTATGGGTCCCTAGGGTCTCTATGGGTCTCTATGGGGCGCTATGGGGCGCTATGGGCGCTATGGGGCACTATGGGGCAGCACTATGGGTCTCTATGGGTCTCTATGGGTCTCTATGGGTCCCTGTGGGTCTTTATGGGTCTCTATTGGTCCCTATGGGTCCCTATGGGTCACTATGGGGTCGCTATGGGGCGCTATGGGTCGCTATGGGGCCCAATGAGTCTCTATGGGTCTCTATGGGTCCCTATGTGTCGCTATGGGTCGCTATGGGTCGCTATGGGGCGCAGTGGGGCAGCGCTATGCGGCGCTATGGGTCGCTATGGGGCGCAGTGGGGCAGCGCTATGGGGCGCTATGGGTCGCTATGGGGCGCAGTGGGGCAGCGCTATGGGGCGCTATGGGTCGCTATGGGGCGCTATGGGTCGCTATGGGCGCAGTGGGGCAGCGCTATGGGGCGCTATGGGTCGCTATGGGGCGCAGTGGGGCAGCGCTAATGGGGCGCTATGGGGCAGCGCTATGGGGCGCTATGGGGCGCTATGGGTCCCTATGTGTCGCTATGGGGCGCTATGGGTCGCTATGGGGCGCAGTGGGGCAGCGCTATGGGGCCGCTATGGGTCGCTATGGGTCGCTATGGGGCGCTATGGGGCGCAGTGGGGCAGCGCTCACCTAGAACGGCCACCGCCCCACCAGCAGCTTCAGCCGCAGAACCGCCATTGGCCGGGCGGGGGGCGTGGCTGTGGGCGTGGCCGGAAGAGGCCCCGCCCCCGGAAGCAGCTCCACCTCCAGCTCCACCTCCCGCGGGCCCGCCATTGGGCGGCGCAGCTCCAGCAGCGCGCTCTCATTGGACAGATCCTGGGAGGGGGGCGGGCTTAAGGAGGGAGGCCACGCCCATCGAGCCGACCCGAGGTTTTCCCATAGGGACCCGGCTGGCGCCCATAAACCCCCAGAGAACCCCATAAAACCCCCTATAGAACCCCAGAAACCCCCATAAAACCCCATAACCCCCATAGAACCCTATGACCCCCCATAGAACCCCATAACCCCCCATAGAACCCCATAAGCACCATGGGACCCCATAACCCCCATAAAACCCCATAACCCTCATAGAACCCCATAACCCCTATAAATCCCCATAACCACCATGGAACCCCATAACCCCCCATAGAACCCCATAACCCCCATAAAACCCCATAACCATCGTGGAACCCCATAACCCCCAATAGAACCCTATAACCCCCCATAGAACCTCATAACCCCCCACAGAACCCCATAACCCACATAGAACCCCATAAATGCCCTATAAAACCCATAACCCCCCTATAAAACCCCATAACTCCCATAGTACCCCATAACCCCCCAGAGAACCCCATAACCCCCAATAGAACCCTATGACCCCCATAGAAACCCATGACCCCCCATAGAACCCCATAACCCCCAATAGAACCCTATGACCCCCATAGAAACCCATAACCCCCCATAGAACCCCATAACCCCCAATAGAACCTTATGGACCCCCACATAATCCCATAGCCCCCCATAGAACCCCATAACCCCCCCACAGAACCCCATAACCCACATAGAACCCCATAAATGTCCTATAAAACCCATAACCTCCCTATAAAACCCCATAACCCCCACAGAACCCCATAAATGTCCTATAAAACCCATAACCCCCCCATAAAACCCCATAAACCCCCTACAAAACCCATAACTCGCCTATAGAACCCCATAACCACCATGGAACCCCATAACCCCCCATAGAACCCCATAACCCCCTATAAAACCGCATAACCCCCCATAGAAACCCCACATAATCCCATATAACCCATAGAACCCCATATAACCCCATAGAACCCCTAATAACCCCTATAATCCCACATAACCCCTATAACCCTGTATAACCCCACATAACCCCATATAACCCCATAGAACCCCATAGAACCCCACGAAACCCCATAGAACCCCACATAATCCCACATAACCCCATAGAACCCCATAGAACCCCACATAACCCCCATATAACCCATATGACCCCATAGAACCCCACATAACCCCCATATAACCCCACATAATCCCATATAACCCCACATAACCCCATAGAACCCCATAGAACCCCACATAATCCCATAGAACCCCATATAACCCTATATAACCCCGCATAACCCCATATAACCCCACATAACCCCACATAACCCCTTATAACCCCACATAACCCCACATAACCCCTATGACCCCATATAACCCCATATAACCCCATATGACCCCACATAACCCCACATAATCCCATATAACCCCATATAACCCCACATAATCCCATATTACCCCACATAATCCCATATAACCCCGTATAACCCCATATAACCCCACATAACCCTATATAAACCCACATAATCCCATAGAATCCCATAGAACCCCACATAATCCCATATAACCCCATATAACCCCTATAATCCCACATAATCCCATAGAACCCCACATAACCCCATATAACCCCACATAACCCCATATAACCCCTGTGACCCCACATAACCCCCATGACCCCACATAACCCCATATAACCCCACATAACCCCACATAACCCCTATGACCCCATATAACCCCTATGACCCCACATAACCACTATGACCCCACATAACCCCACATAACCCCACATAACCCCATAGGGACCCCATTATAACCCCACATAACCCCTATGACCCCAGATAACCCCTGACCCCACATAACCCCTGACCCCACATAACCCCACATAACCCCATATGACCCCATATAACCCCTATGACCCCACATAAACCCTATGACCCCACGTAACCCCCTACCCCCCCCCCCCCCCCGTACCCGCAGTCGGAACGTTCCTTCCGGTCCCCCTCTCAGCCTCAACTTCCGGTTGGGTCCCGGCGGGCGGCGGAACTGATAGAGCGGGACCGGGGGGTGGGGGAGCGACGGAACGGCCAGGAACCGGAAGAGGAGGCGGGAGGGGAGGGGGGAGCAGGATGGGAGCGAGGCTGGGCACACGCAGCTCCTGCGGACAGACGGACGGGGGGTTGGGGACAGGGGGACAAGGGGGGGGCAGCGGGGTCAGAGGGGTCACGGGGGCAATGGGGACGTTGGGGTCGGTGGGGGGAATGGGGGAAATGGGGTCAATGGGGACTTTGGGGTCAATGGGGAAAAGGGGTCAATGGAGGTAATGGGGTCAATGGGGGAATGGGGTCAATGGGGGTAATGGGGTCGATGGGGGACATTGGGGTCAATGGGGTCAAAGGGGGAATGGGGTCAATGGGGGAATGGGGTCAATGGGGACATTGGGGTCACTGGGGGGCAACGGGGTTAATGGGGTCAATGGGGGTAATGGGGTCAATGGGGGAATGGGGTCAATGAGGACATTGGGGTCAATGGGATCAAAGGGGGAATGGGGGAAATGGGGGAATGGGGTCAATGGGGACATTGGGGTCAATGGGGACATTGGGGTCAATGGGGGCAACGGGGTCAATGGGGGTAATGGGGTCAATGGGGGCAATGGGGTCAATGGGGACATTGGCGTCAATGGGGTCAAAGGGGAATGGGGTCAATGGGGGTAATGGGGTCGATGGGGACATTGGGGTCAATGGGGTCAAAGGGGGAATGGGGTCAATGGGAGTAATGGGTCAATGGGGACATTGGGGTTAATGGGGGCAACGGGGTCAATGGGGGCAATGGGGTCAATGGGGTCAATGGGGACATTGGAGTCAATGGGGTCAAAGGTGGAATGGGGTCAATGGGGGGAATGGGGGGTAATGGGGTCAATGGGGACATTGGGGTCAATGGGGGAATGGGGTCAATGGGGGACATTGGGGTCAATGGGGTCAAAGGTGGAATGGGGTCAATGGAGGGGATGGGGTCAATGGGGACATTGGGGTCAATGGGGGCAGTGGGTCAATGGGGTCAATGGGGTCAAAGGGGGAATGGGGTCAATGGGGACATTGGGGTCAATGGGGGTAATGGGGTCAATGGGGGTAATGGGGTCAATGGGGGCAACGGGGTCAATGGGGGTAATGGGGTCAATGGGGACATTGGGGTCAATGGATCAAAGGGGGAATGGGGGAAATGGGGGGGATGGGGTCAATGGGGACATTGGGGTCAATGGGGGCAGTGGGGTCAATGGGGTCAATGGGGTCAAAGGGGGAATGGGGTCAAAGGGGAATGGGGTCAATGGGGGACAGCGGGGTCAATGGGGTCAAAGGGGAATGGGGTCAATGGGGGAATGGGTCAATGGGGTCATTGGGGTCAATGGGGGTAATGGGGTCAATGGGGAATGGGGTCATTGAGGGACATTGGGGCCAATGGGGTCAAAGGGAAATGGGGTCAATAGGGGTAATGGGGTCAATGGGGGTAATGGAGTCAATGGGGACATTGGGGTCAATGGGGTCAATGGGGGAATGGGGTCAATGGGGGCAACGGAGTAATGGGGTCAATGGAGACATTGGGATCAATGGGGTCAAAGGGAAATGGGGTCAATGGGGGAATGGGGTCAATGGGGACATTGGGGTCAATGGGGGAAATGGGGGCAACGGGGTCAATGGGGGTCATGGGGGCAATGGAGACATTGGGGTCAATGGGGGCAAAGGGAAATGGGGTCAATGGGGGAATGGAGGTAATGGGGTCAATGGCGACATTGGGGTCAATGGGGTCAAAGGGGGTCATGGGGGCAATGGGGTCAATGGAGACATTGGGATCAATGGGGTCAAGGGGAAATGGGGTCAATGGGGGTAATGGGTCAATGGGGACATTGGGGTCAATGGGGGAATGGGGTCAATGGGGTCAATGGGGGTAATGGGGTCAATGGAGACATTGGGGTCAATGGGGGCAACGGGGTCAATGGGGTCAATGGGGTAATGGGGTCAATGGGGACATTGGAGTCAATGGGGTCAAAGGTGGAATGGGGTTAACGGGTGGGATGGGGTCATTGGGGTCAATGGGGTCAAAGGGAAATGGGGTCAATGGGGGTAATGGGGTCAATGGGGGTAATGGGGTCAATGGGGAATGGGGGTAATGGGGTCAATGGGGACATTGGGGTCAATGGGGTCAAAGGGGGAATGGGGTCAATGGGGGCATTGGGGTCAATGGGGGAATGGGGTCAATGGGGACATTGGGGTCAATGGGGTCAAAGGGGGAATGGGGTCAAAGGGGGTAATGGGGTCAATGGGGACATTGGGGTCAATGGGGTCAAAGGGAAATGGGGTCAATGGGGGAATGGAGGTAATGGGGTCAATGGGGACATTGGGGTCAATGGGGGTAATGGGGTCATTGGGATCAATGGGGGAAAAGGGGTCAATGGAGGTAATGGGGTCAATGGGGACATTGGGGTCAATGGGGGCAGCGGGGGTCAATGGGGTCAAAGGGGAATGGGGTCAATGGGGGAATGGGGTCAATGGGGGTAATGGGGTCAATGGGGGCGACGGGGTCAATGGGGTCAATGGATCAAAGGGGGAATGGGGTCAAATGGGAATGGGGTCAATAGGAGTAATGGGGTCAATGGAGACATTGGGATCAATGGGGTCAAAGGGAAATGGGGTCAATGGGGGAATGGAGGTAATGGGGTCAATGGGGACATTGGGGGAATGGGGTCAAAGGGGGAATGGGGTCAATGGGGGTAATGGGGGCAACGGGGTCAATGGGGTCAAAGGGGAATGGGGTCAATAGGGGGAATGGGGTCATTGGGGACATTGGGGTCAGTGGGGTCAAAGGGAAATGGGGTCAATAGGGGTAATGGGGTCAGTGGGGGTAATGGAGTCAATGGGAACATTGGGGTCAATGGGGTCAATGGGGAATGGAGTCAATGAGGGTAATGAGGTGAATGGGGTCCATGGGTCATTGGGGTCTATGGGGTCAATGGGGTCAAAGGGGGAATGGGGTCAATGGGGACATTGGGGTCAATGGGGGAAAAGGGGTCAATGGAGGTAATGGGGTCAATGGGGACATTGGGTCAATGGGGGCAGCGGGGTCAAAGGGGAATGGGGTCAATGGAGACATTGGGATCAATGGGGTCAAAGGGGAATGGGGTCAATGGGGACATTGGGGTCAATGGGGTCAAAGGGGGGAATGGGGTCAATGGGGGTAATGGGGACATTGGGGTCAATGGGGGAAATGGGGACAATGGGGGAAATGGGGGCAACGGGGTCAATTGGGGTCCATGGGGGTAATGGGGTCAATGAGGTCATTGGGGACATTGGGGGTCAATGGGGTCAAAGGGGAAAATGGGGGTCATGTATTCAATGGGAGCAATGGGGGAAATGGGGGGTAATGGGGTCAGTGGGGACAATGGGGACATTGGGGTCAATGGGGACATTGGAAGCCAATGGGGTCAAAGGTGGAATGGGGTCAATGGGGGGAATGGGGTTAATGGGGGGGATGGGGTCAATGGGGGACATTGGGGTCAATGGGGTCAGAGGGGGAATTGGGGGGTAATGGGGTCAATGGGGTCAATGGGGTTTATGGGGGGCAATGGGGAAATGGGGCCAATGGGGGGAATTGGGGGTAATGGGGACATTGGGGTCTCTATGGGGACTTTGGGGTCTCTATGGGGAATTGGGGTCCCTACGGGACAGTGGGGTCTCTATGGGATCAATGGGGTCCCTGTAGGGACTTTGGGGTCACTATGGGGACATTGGGGTCTCTATGAGGATATTAGGGTCCCTATAGGGACTTTGGGGTCTCAATGGGGAATTGGGGTCTCTATGGGATCAATGGGGGTCTCTATGAGGACATTGGGGTTTCTATGGGGACATTGGGATCTCTATGTGGCATTGGGGTTTCTATGGGAACATTGGGGTCTCTATGGGATCAATGGGGTCTCTATGAGGACATTGGGGTCCCTATAGGGACATTGGGATCTCTATGGGGACATTGGGGTCTCTATGGGATCAATGGGGTCTCTATGAGGACATTGGGGTTTCTATGGGGACATTGGGATCTCTATGTGGCATTGGGGTTTCTATGGGAACATTGGGGTCTCTATGGGATCAATGGGGTCTTTATGGGGACAGTGGGGTCCCTATGGAGACTTTGGGGTCTCTAATGGATCAATGGGGTCTCTATGGGACATTGGGGTCTCTATGGGACTTTGGGGTCCCTGTAGGGACATTGGGGTGTTTAGGGGACAGTGAGGTCTCTATGGGAACATTGGGGTCCCTGTAGGGACTTTGGGGTCTCTATAGGACATTGGGGTCTGTAGGGGGACAGTTGGGTCCCTATGGGACTTTGGGGTCTCTATGGGGACATTGGGGTCTCTATGGGGACAATGGGGTCCCTGTGGGGACATTGGGGTCTCTATGGGGACATTAGGGTCTCTATGGGATCAATGGGGTCTCTATGAGGACATTGGGGTCCCTATAGGGACATTGGGGTCTCTATGGGGACATTGGGGTCTCTATGGGAACATTGGGGTCTCTATGGAATCAATGGGGTCTCTATGAGGACATTGGGGTCCCTATAGGGACATTGGGGTCTTTTTGGGGACATTGGGGTCTCTATGGGACTTTGGGGTCCCTGTAGGGACATTGGGGTGTTTAGGGGACAGTGAGGTCTCTATGGGAACATTGGGGTCCCTGTAGGGACTTTGGGGTCTCTATAGGACATTGGGGTCTGTAGGGGGACAATTGGGTCCCTATGGGACTTTGGGGTCTCTATGGGGACATTGGGGTCTCTATGGGGACAATGGGGTCCCTGTGGGGACATTGGGGTCCCTATGGGGACTTTGGGGTCTCTATGGGATCAATGGGGTCTCTATGAGGACATTGGGGTCCCTATAGGGACATTGGGGTCTCTATGGGGACATTGGGGTCTCTATGGGACTTTGGAGTCTCTATGAGGATATTAGGGTCCCTATGGGGACTTTGGGGTCTCTATGGGATCAATGGGGTCCCTATGGGACACTGGGGTCTCTATGAGGACATTGGGGTCCCTATAGGGACATTGGGGTCTCTATAGGGAATTGGGGGTCCCTGTGAGGACACTGGGGTCTCTATGAGGACAGTGGGGTCTCTATGGGATTTTGGGGTCTCTATGGGGACAATGGGGTCTCTATGGGACACTGGGGTCTTTATGGGGACATTGGGGTCCCTGTAGGGACATTGGGGTGTTTAGGGGACAGTGAGGTCTGTATGGGAACATTGGGGTCCCTGTAGGGACTTTGGGGTCTCTATGGGGACATTGGGGTCTCTATGGGGACAATGGGGTCTCTATGGGAACTTTGGGGGTCTCTATGTGGCCTTGGGGTCTCTATGGGGACTTTGGGGTTTCTATGGGGACTTTGGGGTCTCTATGAGGACACTGGGGTTTCTATGGGGACATTGGGGTCTCTACGGGATCAATGGGGTCCCTGTATGGACTTTGGGGTTTCTGTGGGGACATTTGGGTCTCTATGGAACTTTGGGGTCTTTATGGGGACGATGGGGTCCCTGAGGGGACTTTGGGGTCTCTATGAGGACATTGGGGTCCCTATAGGGACATTGGGGTCTCTATGGGGACATCGGGGTCTCTATGGGATCAATGGGGTCTCTATGAGGACATTGGGGTCCCTATAGGGACATTGGGGTCTCTATGGGGACATTGGGGTCCCTATAGGGACTTCGGGGTCTCTATGAGTACAATGGGGTCCCTATGGGAATTTTGGGGTCCCTGTGTGGGGCCGTTGTGACCCCCACCCATGAGTGCGGTTGTCCCCCCTGTAGGGGGCGCTGCAGAGCTCTGTGGGGACGCAGCGGTGCCCCCCGAAGGTGTTGACGCAGCGCTGCTCCGCCCCACAGCTGTGGGTCCCTTCCTGGCACTCATCCACATCTGGGGGGGGGAATAGGGGGAGATGGGGGGCATTGGGATCCTTTCGGTGACCCCATAGCGCCCCACAGCTCCCCGCTGCCCCCCATCATCCTGTTCCCCCCCCCATCCCCTATATAAGCCCCCCCCGCATTCCCCATTACTCCCTATAGACCCACAGTGACCCCATAGCCCCCATAGGACTCATAGCACGCCTCTGGGACCCTATAGCTTCCCGTGACCCTATATGACCCCTCCGTGACCCCGTATGACCCCACGACCACCCATGACCCCATGACATGACCCCATGACCCCATATGACTCCACGACCACCCATGATCCCATAGCATGACCTCATATGACCCCACAACCACCCATGATCCCATGACAACCCATGACCCCATAACATGACCCCATATGACCCCATGTGACCCCACGTGATCCCATATAACCCCACATGACCCCACATGGCCCCCTATGGCCCCACATGACCCCATGTGACCCCACATGACCCCACGTCATCCCATATGACCCCACATGGCCCCCTATGACCCCACATGACCCAATGTGACCCCATGTGACCCTGTATGACTCCATGACCCCACGTGACCCCACATGATCCCATATGACCCCACGTGACCCCACATGGCCCCCTATGACCCCACATGACCCCATGTGACCCCATATGACTCCGTGATCCCATATGGCCCCACATGACCCCACATGACCCCACGTTACCCCATGTGTTCCCACATGACCCCATATGACCCCACATGACTCCATGACCCCATATGACCCCACACGACCCCATGTGACCCTATATGACTCCATGACGCCATATGACCCCACATGACCCCACATGGCCCCTTATGACCCCACATGGCCCCTTATGACCCCACATGACCCCACGTGATCCCACATGTCCCCTTATGACCCCATATGACCCCACACGACCCCATGTGACCCCACATGATCTCATGTGACCCCACATGACCCCACATGGTCCCCTATGAGCCCACATGACCCCATGTGACCCCATGTAACCCCGTATGACTCCATGACCACATATGATCCCACATGACACCATATGACACCACGTGACCCCACATGACCCCACGTGACCCCACATGGCCCCTTATTACCCCACGTGACCCCATGGCCCCTTATGACCCCACATGACCCCACATGGCCCCACATGGCCCCTTATGACCCCACACGACCCCATGTGACCCCACGTGACCCCACATGATCTCACGTGACCCCTTATGACCCCACGTGACCCCATATGACCCCATGTGACTCCATGGCCCCTTACGACCCCACGTAACCCCCCACATGGCCCCCTATGACCCCACGTGACCCCATGTGACCCCATATAACCCATGTGACCTCACATGACCCCATGTGACCCCACATGGCCCCTTATGACCCCACATGACCCCACGTGACCATCATGACCCCACACGACCCCACGTGACCACACACGGCCCCTTATGACCCCACATGACCCCACGTGACCCCACATGACCCCGTGACCCCTTACCCAGGCACTGCCCCCCCCCGCTGGGGCCGGTACCCCTGGGGGCAGTGGCAGCGGAAGCCCCCCGGCAGATTCTCACAGCGGTGCTGGCACTGCGACCCCCCCTGGCATTCATCCACGTCTGGGGGGGGCGGGGGCGTGGTCAGAAGGGGCGTGGTCAGAAAAGGGGCGGGGTCGGAAAAGGGGGCGGGGTCGGGGTTGTGGGAGGAGTCAGGAAAGGGGCGGGATCAGGATTGTGGGAGGAGTCAGAAGCGGTGAGGGGTCAGGAAAGGGGAGGAGTCAGAAATGGGCAGAGTCGGAAAGGGGCGGAGTCGGGAAATGGGGAGGAGTCAGGAAATGGGAGGGGTCGGGAAAGGGGTGGGGTCAGGATTGGGGGAGGAGTCAGAAAAGGGGCGGGGTCAGAAAAGGGGAGGAGTCAAGAAAAGGGGAGGAGTCAGAAAAAGGGAGGAGTCAGGAAGAAGTGAGGAAATGGGCGGAGTCGGAAAATGGGCGGGGTCAGGAAAGAGGGGGAGTCGGGAAAGGGGAGGAGTCAGGAAAGGGGCGGGGTCAGGATTGGGGGAGGAGTCAGGAAAGGGGCGGGGCCAGGAAATGGGCGGAGTCACGAAAGGGGAGAAGTCAGGAAATGGGCGGAGTCAGGAAGGGGAGGAGCCGGAAAAGGGGCGGGGTCAGAAAGGAACAGAGTCAGGTTTGGGGGAGGAGACAGGAAAGGGGAGGAGCCAGGAAAGGGGCGGGGTCGAGAAAAGGGGCGGGGTCGGAAGAGGGGAGGGGTCAATAAAGGCGAAGAGTAAAAAAGGGGAGGAGTCTCAAAATGGGGCGGAGTCAGGAAAGGGGCGGAGTCGGGAAAGGGGAGGAGTCAGGAAAGGGGAGGAGCCAATTCAAACACCATGGTGTAGAATTGGGGCGTGGCTTTTTGGGGGGCGTGGCCATTATGAGAGGGGCGTGGTCATTGGGGGTGATGGGGGTCCGTGGGGGGGCTATGGGGGTTATGGGGTTCTATGGGGGAATAGTGGGGTGGGGTCAAAGGTCGGGTGGGCGTGGTCACTGTGGGGGTGGTCTCACGGAAAGGGGCGTGGCCTAATGATGTGGGCGTGGCTTCTGTTCCTATCTCAACCATAATGGGGGGGTCATGGGGCTGGGGGGGGTCAAAGGTCGGGTGTTCTTGGTCACTGGGGGGCGTGGTCTAATGGAAGGGGGCGTGGATTAATGATAGGGGCGTGGTCATTGCGATGTGGGCGTGGCTTCTGCTCCTATCTCAACAGTAGTCGGAGGGTCAGGAGGTTGAGGGGGTCAAAGGTCGGGTGGGCGTGGTCACTGTGCGTGGGGCGTGGTCTCATGGAAGGGGGCGTGGCCTAATGATGGGGGCGTGGTCGTTGCGATGTGGGCGTGGCTTCTGCTCCTATCTCAACCATAATGGGGGGGTAATGGGGTTGGGAGGGACAACAGTCAGGTGGGCGTGGTCACTGTTTGTGGGGCGTGGTCTAATAGAAGGGGGCGTGGCCTAATGGTGGGGGCGTGGTCATTGAGATGTGGGCGTGGCTTCTGTTCCTATCTCAACCACAGTGGGAGGGGGTCAATGTGGGGTGGGGTCAGAGGTCGGGTGGGCGTGGTCACGGCATGGGGGCGTGGCCTAACGGTGGGGGCGTGGTCATTGCAATGTGGGCGTGGCTTCTGTTCCTATCTCAACCACAGTGGGGGGTCACATGATGGGGGGGGGGGTTAATGGCGGACTGCATGGTCACTGTTTGGGGGCGTGGTCTAATGAAAGGGGGCGTGGCCTAAGTGGGGGCGTGGACGAAGCAAAGGGGCGGGGGCATTTCGGTGTGGGCGTGGCTTGGGGGGTGTGGGCGTGGCCTCGGTTCCAATCCCAACAATAATGGGGGGGTCAGGGTGGGGTGGGGTCAAATGTCGGGTGCTCGTGGTCACTGCGTGTGGGGCGTGGTCTAATAGAAGGGGGCGTGGCCTAATGGTGGGGGCGTGGTCATTGAGCTGTGGGCGTGGCTTCTGTTCCTATCTCAACCACAGTGGGGAGGGTTGAGTGTGGGGGGGTCAAAGGCCGGGTGGGCGTGGCCTAATGAGGGGGCGTGGCCTAATGATGGGGGCGTGGTCATTGCGATGTGGGCGTGGCTTCTGCTTGTATCTCAACCATAATGGGGGGGTCAGGGTGGGGTGGGGTCAAAGGTCGGGTAGGCGTGGTCACTTTCTGTGGGCGTGGTCTCACTGAATGGCCTAATGGTGGGGGCGTGGTCAATGCGATGTGGGCGTGGCTTCCGCTCCTCTCTCAACTACAGTGGGAGGGTCAGGAGGTTGAGTGGGTCAAAGGTCGGGTGGGCGAGGTCACGGTATGGGGGCGTGGTCTGATAAGGGGGCGTGGCCTAAAGGTGGGGGCGTGGTCATTGAGCTGTGGGCGTGGCCTCGGCTCCAATCTCAACCATGGTGGGGGGATCAGGGTGGGGTGGGGTGAAAGGTCGGGTGGGCGTGGTCACTGTGTGGGGGGCGTGGTCTAAAGGAATGGGCGTGGCCTAATGGTGGGGGCGTGGTCGTTGAGCTGTGGGCGTGGCTTCTGCTCCTATCTCAACCACAGTGGGGGGTCACATGATGGGGGGGGTTAATGGCAGATGGGCACGGCCACTGTTTGGGGGGCGTGGTCTAATGAAAGGGGGCGTGGCCTAATGGTGGGGGCGTGGCCAATGCGATGTGGGCGTGGCTTCCGCTCCTATCTCAACCACAGTGGGAGGGTCATGGGGTCGGGGGGGTCAGAGGTCGGGTGGGCGTGGTCACGGTATGGGGGCGTGGTCTCATGGAAGGGGGCGTGGCCTAACGGTGGGGGCGTGGTCGTTGCAATGTGGGCGTGGCTTCTGCTCGTACCTCAACCATAATGGGGGGGGTCAGGGTGGGGTGGGGTCAAAGGTCGGGTGGGCGTGGTCACTTTGTGGGGGCGTGGTCTCACTGAATGGGGCGTGGTCTAATGGTGGGGGCGTGGTCATTGCAATGTGGGCGTGGCTTCTGGTCCTATCTCAACCAGATTGGGGGGTCCCTATGGGGGCGTGGCCTAAGTGGGCGTGGTCTATGAGTGGGGGCGTGGCTTAAGGGGGGTGGGGGTCCGGTACCGTCACAGCTGAGGCCGTCGGAGCTGAGGACGAATCCGGGTCGGCAGCGGCACCAAAAGGAGCCGAAGGTGTTGAGGCAGAGCTGAGCACAGCGGGCGCCCATGGAGCATTCGTCCACGTCTATAGGGCCGGGGTGGGAAACCCCATAGGGACACAAACCCCATTGGGACACACAAACCCCATAGGGACACAAACCCCATAGGGACAAACAAATCCCATAGGGACACACAAATCCCATAGGGACACAAACCCCATAGGGACACAAATCCCATAGGGACACACAAATCCCATAGGGACACACAAATCCCATAAGGGCACAAATCCCATAAGGACACACAAACCCCATAGGGACACAAATCCCATAGGGACACACAAATCCCATAGGGACACACAAATCCCATAGGGACACAAATCCCATAGGGACACACAAATCCCATAGGGACATGAACCCCATAGGGACACAAATCCCATAAAGACACAAACCCCATTGGGACACGAATCCCATTGGGACACACAAATCCCATAGGGGCACAAACCCCATAAGGGCACAAACCCCATAGGGACACAAACCCCATAGGGACACACAAATCCCATAGGGACACACAAATCCCATAAGGGCACAAATCCCATAGGGACACACAAACCCCATAGGGACACACAAATCCCATTGGGACACACAAATCCCATAAGGGCACAAACCCCATAGGGACACAAATCCCATAGGGGCACAAACACCATAGGGACACAAACCCCATAGGGATACACAAATCCCATAAGGGCACAAATCCCATAGGGACACAAACCCCATAGGGACACAAATCCCATAGGGGCACAAACCCCATTGGGACATGAACCCCATAGGGACACACAAATCCCATAAGGGCACAAATCCCATAGGGACACACAAATCCCATAGGGGCACAAACCCCATAGGGGCACAAATCCCATAGGGACACAAACCCCATAGGGACACAAACCCCATAGGGACACACAAATCCCATAGGGACACACAAACCCCATAGGGACACAAACCCCATACGGACACAAACCCCATAGGGGCACACAAATCCCATAGGGACACAAACCCCATAGGGACACACAAATCCCATAGGGACACAAACCCCATTGGGACACAAACCCCATAAGGACACGAACCCCATTGGGACACAAACCCCATAGGGACACACAAATCCCATAGGGACACAAACCCCATAGGGACACAAATCCCATAGGGGCACAAACCCCATTGGGACATGAACCCCATAGGGACACACAAATCCCATAAGGGCACAAATCCCATAGGGACACACAAATCCCATAGGGGCACAAACCCCATAGGGGCACAAATCCCATAGGGACACAAACCCCATAGGGACACACAAATCCCATAGGGACACAAACCCCATAGGGATACACAAATCCCATAAGGGCACAAATCCCATAGGGACACAAACCCCATAGGGACACACAAATCCCATAGGGACACACAAACCCCATAGGGACACAAACCCCATTGGGACACAAACCCCATAGGGACACAAATCCCATTGGGACACGAACCCCATTGGGACACAAACCCCATAGGGACACAAATCCCATAGGGACACAAACCCCATAGGGACACACAAATCCCATAAGGGCACAAATCCCATAGGGACACAAATCCCATAGGGACACAAACCCCATAGGGACACAAATCCCATAAGGGCACAAACCCCATAGGGACACAAATCCCATAGGGGCACAAACCCCATAGGGACATGAACCCCATAGGGACACACAAATCCCATAAGGGCACAAATCCCATAGGGACACACAAATCCCATAGGGGCACAAACCCCATAGGGGCACAAATCCCATAGGGACACAAACCCCATAGGGACACACAAATCCCATAGGGACACAAACCCCATAGGGATACACAAATCCCATAAGGGCACAAATCCCATAGGGACACAAACCCCATAGGGACACACAAATCCCATAGGGACACACAAACCCCATAGGGACACAAACCCCATTGGGACACAAACCCCATAGGGACACAAATCCCATTGGGACACGAACCCCATTGGGACACAAACCCCATAGGGACACAAATCCCATAGGGACACAAACCCCATAGGGACACACAAATCCCATAAGGGCACAAATCCCATAGGGACACAAATCCCATAGGGACACAAACCCCATAGGGACACAAATCCCATAAGGGCACAAACCCCATAGGGACACAAATCCCATAGGGGCACAAACCCCATTGGGACATGAACCCCATAGGGACACACAAATCCCATAAGGGCACAAATCCCATAGGGACACACAAATCCCATAGGGGCACAAACCCCATAGGGGCACAAACCCCATAGGGACACAAACCCCATAGGGACACAAACCCCATTGGGACACACAAATCCCATAGGGACACGAATCCCATAAAGACACAAACCCCAAAGGGACACAAATCCCATAGGGACACAAACCCCATAGGGACACAAACCCCATAAGGACACGAACCCCATTGGGACACAAACCCCATAGGGACACACAAATCCCATAGGGACACAAACCCCATAGGGATACACAAATCCCATAAGGGCACAAATCCCATAGGGACACAAACCCCATAGGGATACACAAATCCCATAAGGGCACAAATCCCATAGGGACACACAAATCCCATAGGGGCACAAACCCCATAGGGGCACAAATCCCATAGGGACACAAACCCCATAGGGACACAAACCCCATAGGGACACACAAATCCCATAGGGACACAAACCCCATAGGGATACACAAATCCCATAAGGGCACAAATCCCATAGGGACACAAACCCCATAGGGACACGAACCCCATTGGGGCACAAACCCCATAGGGGCACAAACCCCATAAGGACACAAACCCCATAGGAGCACAAACCCCAATGGGACACAAACCCCATAGGGACACAAACCCCATAGGGGCACAAACCCCATAGGGACACAAACCCCATACGGACACAAACCCCATAAAGACACGAACCCCATTGGGGCACAAACCCCATAGGGACACACAAATCCCATAGGGACACAAATCCCATAGGGACACAAATCCCATAGGGACACAAATCCCATAGGGGCACAAATCCCATAGGGACATGAACCCCATTGGGACACAAATCCCATAAAGACACAAACCCCATAGGGACACAAATCCCATAAAGACACAAACCCCATAGGGACACAAACCCCATAGGGACACAAACCCCATTGGGACACACAAACCCCATAGGGACACAAACCCCATAGGGACACAAACCCCATAGGGACACACAAACCCCATAGGGACACAAATCCCATAGGGATACACAAATCCCATAAGGGCACGAACCCCATAGGGACACAAACCCCATAGGGACACAAACCCCATAGGGACACACAAACCCCATAGGGGCACAAATCCCATTGGGACACAAACCCCATAGGGACACACAAATCCCATAAAGACACAAACCCCATAGGGACACAAACCCCATTGGGACACAAATCCCATAGGGACACAAACCCCATAGGGACACACAAATCCCATAAAGACACAAACCCCATAGGGACACAAACCCCAAAGGGACACAAATCCCATAGGGACACAAACCCCATAGGGGCACAAACCCCATAGGGACACAAACCCCATAGGGACACAAATCCCATAGGGACACACAAATCCCATAAGGGCACAAATCCCATAGGGACACAAACCCCTTAGGAATACAAATCCCATAGGGACACGAATCCCATAAAGACACAAACCCCAAAGGGACACAAATCCCATAGGGACACAAACCCCATAGGGACATGAACCCCATAGGGACACAAACCCCATAGGGACACACAAATCCCATAAAGACACAAACCCCATAGGGACACAAATCCCATTGGGACACAAACCCCATAGGGACACACAAATCCCATAAAGACACAAATCCCATAGGGACACAAATCCCATAGGGACACAAACCCCATAGGGACACAAACCCCATAGGGACACACAAATCCCATAAGGGCACAAATCCCATAGGGACACAAACCCCATAGGGACACAAATCCCATAGGGACACACAAATCCCATAAGGGCACAAACCCCATAGGGACACACAAATCCCATAAGGGCACAAACCCCATAGGGACACAAACCCCATAGGGACATGAACCCCATAGGGACATGAACCCCATAGGGACACAAATCCCATAGGGACACACAAATCCCATAAGGGCACAAATCCCATAAAGACACAAACCCCATAGGGGCACAAACCCCATAGGGACACGAACCCCATAGGGACACAAACCCCATAGGGACACAAATTCCATAGGGACACAAACCCCATAGGGGCACAAACCCCATAGGGACACAAATCCCATTGGGACACACAAATCCCATAGGGACACAAACCCCATAGGGACATGAACCCCATAGGGACACAAATCCCATAAAGACACAAACCCCATAGGGACACAAACCCCATTGGGACACAAACCCCATAGGGACACAAATCCCAATCTCTATGGGGTCCCTATTGGGGTCCCTATTGAGGTCCCTATGGGGTCCCTATGTGGTCCCTATTGGGGTCCCTATTGGGGTCCCTATGGGGTCTCTATTGAGGTTCCTATTGGGTTCCTATGTGGTCCCTATTGGGGCCCCTATGGGGTCCCTATTGGGGTCCCTATTGGGGTCCCTATGGAGTCTCTATTGATATCCCTATTGGGGTCCCTATTGGGGTCCCTATGGGGTCTCTATGTGGCCCCTATGTGGTCCCTATTGGGGTCCCTTTTGGGGTCCCTATGGGGTCTCTATGTGGTCCCTATGTGGTCCCTATTGGGGTCCCTATTGGGGTCCCTATGGGGTCTCTATTGAGGTTCCTATTGGGTTCCTATTGAGGTCCCTATGTGATCCCTATTGGGGTCTCTATTGGGGTCCCTATGGGGTCTCTATCGATATCCCTATTGGGGTCCCTATGGGGTCTCTATTGGGGTCTCTATTGGGGTCCCTATTGGGGTCCCTATGTGGTCCCTATTGGGGTCCCTATGGGGTCTCTATTGTGGTCTCTATGGGGGTCCCTATTTGGGTTCCTATGGGGTCCCTATGGGGTCCCAATGGGATCCCTATGGGTCTCTATTGAGATCCCTATTGGGGTCTCTATTGGGGTCCTTATTGGGGTCCCTATGGGGTCCCTATTGGGGTCTCTATTGGGGTCCCTATGGGGTCTCTATTGAAGTCCCTATTGGGGTCCCTATTGGGGTCCCTATGTGCTTTCTATTGGAGTCCCTATTGAGGTCCCTATGGGGTCCCTATGGGGTCTCTACAGGGGTCCCTATGTGGTCCCTATGGGGTCCCTATTGGGGTCTCTATTGGGGTCCCTATTAAGGTCCCTAATGAGGTTTCTGTGGGGTCCCTATGGGGTCTCTATGGGGGTCCCTATGTGGTCCCTATGTGGTCCCTATGGTGTCCCTATGGGGTCTCTATTGTGGTCTTTATTGGGGTCCCTATTGAGGTCCCTATGTGGTCCCTATTGGGGTCCCTATTGATGTCCCTATGGGGTCCCTATTGGGGTCCCTATTGGGGTCCCTATGGGGTCTCTATTGATATCCCTATTGGGGTCCCTATGGGGTCTCTATGTGGTCCCTATTGGGGTCCCTATTGGGGTCCCTATTGGGGTCTCTATTGGGGTCCCTATGGGGTCCCTAATGAGGTTTCTGTGGGGTCCCTATGGGGTCTCTATGGGGGTCCCTATTGAGGTCCCTATGTGGTCCCTATTGGGGTCCCTATTGGGGTCCCTCTGGGGTCTCTATTGATATCCCTATTGGGGTCCCTATGGGGTCCCTATTGGGGTCTCTATTGGGGTCCCTATGGGGTCCCTAATGAGGTTTCTGTGGGGTCCCTATGGGGTCTCTATGGGGGTCCCTATTGAGGTCCCTATGTGGTCCCTATTGGGGTCCCTATGTGGTCCCTATTAGGGTCCCTATGGGGTCCCTATGTGTGTCCCTATGGCGGATCCCTATGTGGTTGTGGGGCGGGGGCGTCCCTCTGTCAGCCCCCCCCTTACCCAGACAGGAGCGATTGTTGGGCGCCAGGCGGAAGCCGGGGTGGCAGCGGCAGGAAAAGGAGCCGGGGGAATTGGAGCAGCTGTGCTGGCACAGCCTCTGCGTGCATTCGTCCTCATCTGGGGGGCGCCGGGGGGGGCACCGTGACACCACAACCCCCCACCTCAGGGCCCGTATCGCCCAGAGCCCCCCACGCCCCCCCCGTATCCCCCCATGGCCTCGCATATCTCCCATAGCCCCCATAGCCCCTGTAACACCCCATAGCCCCCCATAGCCCCCCCATAGCCCCCCCATATCCCCCAATGACCCCCCATATTTCACATAGCCCCCCATAACCCCCCCATGGCCCCCATAGACCCTGTAACACCCCATAGCCCCCCCATATCCTCCCATGGCTCCCCGTAGTCCCCCCATATCCCCCCATATCCCCCCATAGCCCCCCATAGCCCCCCATGGCCCCCATAGCCCCTGTAACACCCCATAGCCCCCCCATATCCCCTCATGGCCCCCCGTAGCCCCCCCATATCCCCCCATGACCCCCATAGCCCCTGTAACACCCCATAGCCCCCCATAGCCCCCCCATATCTCCCATGGCCCCCCTGTAGCCCCCCCATATCCCCCCATGGCCCCCAGAGCCTCTGTAACACCCCATAGCCCCCCCCATATCCCCCCAATGGCCCCCATAGCCCCTGTAACACCCCATAGCCCCCCATAGCCCCCCCATATCCCCCAATGACCCCCCATATTTCACATAGCCCCCCATAACCCCCCCATGGCCCCCAAAAGCCCCTGTAACATCCCATAGCCCCCCCATAACCCCCCCATGGCCCCCAAAAGCCCCTGTAACACCCCATAGCCCCCCATAGCCCCCCCATATCTCCCATGGCCCCCCGTAGCCCCCCCATAGCCCCCCATGGCCCCCATAGCCCCTGTAACACCCCATAGCCCCCCCATATCCTCCCATGGCCCCCCTGTAGCCCCCCCATATCCCCTCATGGCCCCCCATAGCCCCTGTAACACCCCATAGCCCCCCATAGCCCCCCCATATCCCCCAATGACCCCCCATATTTCACATAGCCCCCCATAACCCCCCCATGGCCCCCAAAAGCCCCTGTAACACCCCATAGCCCCCCATAGCCCCCCCATATCTCCCATGGCCCCCCGTAGCCCCCCCATAGCCCCCCATGGCCCCCATAGCCCCTGTAACACCCCATAGCCCCCCCATATCCTCCCATGGCCCCCCTGTAGCCCCCCCATATCCCCTCATGGCCCCCCATAGCCCCTGTAACACCCCATAGCCTCCCCATAGCCCCCCATAGCCCCCCCATGGCCCCCATAGACCCTGTAACACCCCATAGCCCCCCATAGCCCCCCCATATCTCCCATGGCCCCCCGTAGCCCCCCCATATCTCGCCATGGCCCCCATAGTCCCTGTAACACCCCATAGCCCCCCCATATCCCCTCATGGCCCCCATAGCCCCCGTAACACCCCATAGCCCCCCCCATATCCCCCCATAGCCCCTGTAACACCCCATAGCCCCCCCATAGCCCCCCATATCCTCCCATGGCCCCCCCGTAGCCCCCCCAAATCCCCTCACGGCCCCCATAGACCCTGTAACACCCCATAGCCCCCCCCCATATCTCCCCATAGTCCCTGTAACACCCCATAGCCCCCCCATAGCCCCCCATATCTCCCCATGGCCCCCATAGCCCCTGTAATACCCCATAGCCCCCCATAGCCCCCCCATATCCTCCCATGACCCCCCATAGCCCCCCCATAGCCCCCTCATGGCCCCCATAGACCCTGTAACACCCCATAGCCCCCCCATATCCTCCCATGGCTCCCCGTAGTCCCCCCATATCCCCCCATGGCCCCCATAGCCCCCCCATGGCTCCCCATAGCCCCTGTAACACCCCATAGCCCCCCCATATCCTCCCATGGCCCCCCTGTAGCCCCCCCATAGCCCCCCCGTGGCCCCCATAGCCCCTGTAACACCCCATAGCCCCCCATAGCCCCCCCATATCCCCCCCTGGCCCCCCATATCTCCCATAGCCCCCCCCATATCCCCCCATGTCCCCCATAGCCCCTGTAACACCCCATAGCCCCCCATAGCCCCCCCATATCTCCCCATGGCACCCATAGATCCTGTAACACCCCATAGCCCCCCCCCATATCCCCCCATAGCCCCTGTAACACCCCATAGCCACCCATAGCCCCCCCATATCCCCCCCTGGCCCCCCATTTCTCCCATAGCCCCCCATAGCCCCCCCATGTCCCCCATAGCCCCTGTAAAACCCCATAGCCCCCCCATAGCCCCCCCCATATCCCCCCAATGACCCCCATAGCCTCTGTAACACCCCATAGCCCCCCATAGCCCCCCATGGCCCCCCGTAGCCCCCCCATATCCCCCAATAACCCCCAAAGCCCCTGTAACACCCCATAGCCCCCCCATACCCCCCCATGGCCCCCATAGCCCCCTGTAACACCCCATAGCCCCCCCTATATCCCCCCCTGGCCCCCCATATCTCCCATAGCCCCCCCATGCCCCCCCATGGCCCCCATAGCCCCTGTAACATCCCATAGCCCCCCCATAGCCCCCCCATATCTCCCCATGGCCCCCATAGCCCCTGTAACATCCCATAGCCCCCCCCCATATCCCCCCATAGCCCCTGTAACACCCCATAGCCCCCCATAGCCCCCCCCATATCCTTCCATGACCCCCCGTAGCCCCCCCATATCCCCCCATAGCCCCTGTAACACCCCATAGCCCCCCCATAGCCCCCCATAGCCCCTGTAACACCCCATAGCCCCCCTATATCCCCCCCTGGCCCCCCATATCTCCCATAGCCCCCCCCATGCCCCCCCCATGGCCCCCATAGCCCCTGTAACACCCCATAGCCCCCCATAGCCCCCCCATATCTCCCATGGCCCCCCGCAGCCCCCCCATATCCCCCAATGACCCCCCATATTTCACATAGCCCCCCATAACCCCCCCATGGCCCCAAAAAGCCCCTGTAACACCCCATAGCCCCCCCATATCCCCCCATAGCCCCCCTGTAGCCCCCCCACACCCCCCCATGGCCCCCATAGCCCCTGTAACATCCCATAGCCCCCCAGAGCCCCCACATATCCCCCCCCGGCCCCCCATATTTCACATAGCCCCCCATAACCCCCCCATGGCCCCAAAAAGCCCCCTGTAACATCCCATAGCCCCCCCATATCTCCTCATGGCCCCCATAGCCCCTGTAACACCCCATAGCCCCCCAGAGCCCCCACATATCCCCCCCCCGGCCCCCCATATTTCACATAGCCCCCCATAACCCCCCCATGGCCCCAAAAAGCCCCTGTAACATCCCATAGCCCCCCCATAGCCCCCCATAACCCCCCCATGGTCCCCATAGCCCCTGTAACACCCCCATAGCCCCCCCATATCTCCCATGGCCCCCCGTAGCCCCCCATAGCCCCCCCATGGCCCCCATAGCACCTGTAACACCCCATAGCCCCCCATAGCCCCCCCATATCCTGCCCATGCCCCCCCATAGCCCCCTCAAGGCCCCCATAGCCCCTGTAACACCCTATAGCTCCCCATAGCCCCCCCATATCCCCCCCTGGCCCCCCATTTCTCCCATAGCCCCCCCATAGCCCCCCATGTCCCCCAAAGCCCCTGTAACACCCCCATAGCCCCCCCATATCCTCCCATGACCGCCCCTGTAGCCCCCCCATATCCCCTCATGGCCCCCATAGATCCTGTAACACCCCATAGCCCCCCCCCCATATCCCCCCATAGCCCCTGTAACACCCCATAGCCCCCCCATAGCCCCCCATATCTCCCATGGCCCCCCATAGCCCCTGTAATACCCCATAGCCCCCCATAGCCCCCCCATATCCTCCCATGACCCCCCATAGCCCCCCCATATCCTCCCATGACCCCCCATAGCCCCCCCATAGCCCCCTCATGGCCCCCATAGACCCTGTAACACCCCATAGCCCCCCCATATCTCCCATGGCCCCCCTGTAGCCCCCCATATCCCCCCATGGCCCCCATAGCCCCTATAACACCCCATAGCCCCCCCATATCCTCCTATGGCCCCCCGTGGCCCCCCCATGCCCCCTCAAGGCCCCCATAGCCCCTGTAACACCCCATAACCCCCCCATAACACCCCCAATCCCCCCATAACCCCCCCACCCCCCCACGAGATCCCATAGCCCCCCATAACCCCCCCACCCCCCCCAGAAGTTCCCATAGCCCCCAACCCCCCCATAACCCCCCCATAACACCCCCAATCCCCCCATAACCCCCCCACACCCCCCACAAACTCCCATAGCCCCCCATAACCCCCCCATAACCCCCCCAGAAGTTCCCATAGCCCCCAATAACCCCCCATAACCCCCCCCAAAGTTCCCATAGCCCCCCATAACCCACCCCAGCCCCCCCACCAGGTCCCATTGCCCCCCATGACACCCCCCCCCCCCATGACCCCACCACCCCCTCAAATGCCCCCATAACCCCCCCAGAAGCCCCCCCAGAAGTTCCCATAGCCCCCCATAACCCCCTCATAGCCCCCCCCATAACACCCCCAATCCCCCAATAACTCCCCCACCCCCCCACGAGATCCCATAGCCCCCCATAACTCACCCCAGCCCCCCCACCAGGTCCCACAACCCCCCCATAACACCCCCAATCCCCCCATAACCCCCTCACAGCCCCCCCACAAGGTCCCATAGCCCCCCATAACCCCCCCCAACGCCCCCAATCCCCCAATAACTCCCCCACCCCCCCACGAGATCCCATAGCCCCCCATAACCCCCCCATAACCCCCCCAAAGTTCCCATAGCCCCCCATAACTCACCCCAGCCCCCCCACCAGGTCCCATAGCCCCCCCATAACCCCCCCAAAACATCCCCAATGCCCCCATAACCCCCCCAGAAGCCCCCCCAGAAGTTCCCATAGCCCCCCATAACCCCCCCATAACCCCCCCATAACACCCCCAATCCCCCCATAACCCCCCCAGAAGCCCCCCCAGAAGGTCCCATAGCCCCCCATAACCCCCTCACAGCCCCCCCACAAGGTCCCATAGCCCCCCATAACCCCCCCCAACGCCCCCAATCCCCCAATAACTCCCTCACCCCCCCCACGAGATCCCATAACCCCCCCCATAACCCCCTCATAGCCCCCCCCAAAACATCCCCAATCCCCCCATAACCCCCCATAAACCCCCCCAGAAGTTCCCATAACCCCCCATAACCCCCCCATAACCCCCCACCCCCCCCCCCACAAGCTCCCATAGCCCCCCATAACCCCCCCCACCCCCCCCCAGAACATCCCCAATCCCCCCATAACCCCCCCCATAACCCCCCCATTGGGTCCCATAGCCCCCCCTCTATGCCCCCCCGCCCCCCCCAACCCCCACTGACCGACGCACTCGGTGCGCAGATGCCGATATCCGGGGGGGCAGCGGCACTCGAACCCCCCCGGGCGGTTGATGCACTCCTGGCTGGGTTGGCAGGGGGGGGGTCCCTCACATTCATCCACATCTGGGAGAAGTGGGGGGGGGAAAGGGGGGGGGGCGGAGGATGGGATGTGGAACAATCGGTCCCTCAGACCCCCCCCCCCCCCCCCAGCGACCCCCAATTCCCTTTTAATTCCACCGCCCCCCCCAGCGACCCCCAATACCCTCTCAATTCCAACCCCCCCCCCATCGACCCCCAATTCCCTCTTA
This sequence comes from Chrysolophus pictus, assembly GCA_037305975.1. Lineage (NCBI taxonomy): Eukaryota > Metazoa > Chordata > Aves > Galliformes > Phasianidae > Chrysolophus > Chrysolophus pictus. The sequence goes on from CM074612.1 coordinate 792,471, forward strand.
ATTTCACCCCCCCCCCCCAGAGACCCCCAACACGACCCCAATTACCCCCCCCAGGATCCCATGCCCCCCCCCCCAGCGACCCCCAATTCCCTCTTAATTCCACCCCCCCCCCAGAGACCCCCAACACGACCCCAATTACCCCCCCAGGATCCCATGCCCCCCCCCCAATCGACCCCCAATTCCCTCTTAATTTCACCCCCTCCCCCCCAGAGACCCCCAACACGACCCCAATTCCCCCCCCCAGGATTCCATGTACCCCTCCCCTCCCCAGCGACCCCCAATTCCCTCTTAATTCCACCCCCCCGCCCCAGAGACCCCCAACACGACCCCCATTACCCCCCCCCAGGATCCCATGTCCCACCCCTCCCCCCCCATCGACCCTCAATTCCCTCTTAATTCCACCCCCCCCCAGAGACCCCCAACACGACCCACATTACCCCCCCCCAGGATCCCAAGTCCCCCCCCCCCCTCCCTCAGCGACCCCCAATTCCCTCTTAATTCCAACCCCCCCCCCCCGAGACCCCCAACACTCAAGGACCCCAATTACCCCCTCAGGATCCCATGTCCCCCCCCCCCCATCGACCCCCAATTCCCTCTTAATTCCACCCCCCCCCCAGAGACTTCCAACACGACCCCAATTACCCCCCCAGGATCCCATGCCCCCCCCCACCCCCCAGCGACCCCCAATTCCCTCTTAATTCCACCCCCCCCCAGAGACCCCCAACTCGACCCCAATTACCCCCCCCCCCAGTATCCCATGTCCCCCCCCCCCATCGACCCCCAATTCCCTCTTAATTCCACCCCCCCCCCAGAGACCCCCAACACGACCCCAATTACCCCCCCCAGGATCCCATGCCCCCCCCCCATCGACCCCCAATTCCCTCTTAATTCCACCCCCCCCCCCCAGAGACCCCCAACACGACCCCCATTACCCCCCCCAGGATCCCAAGTCCCCCCCCCCTCCCCCATCGACTCCCAATTCCCTCTTAATTCCAACCCCCCCCCCCCCCGAGACCCCCAACACTCAAGGACCCCAATTACCCCCCCCAGGATCCCATGCCCCCCCCCCATCGACCCCCAATTCCCTCTTAATTCCAACTCCCCCCCCCACAGAGACCCCCAACACGACCCCAAATACCCCCCCCCAGGATCCCATGCCCCCCCCCCCCCCAGCGACCCCCAATTCCCTCTTAATTCGAAGACCCCCCCCAGAGACCCCCAATACTCAAGGACCCCAATTACCCCCCCCCCCCAGGATCCCACGTCCCCCCTCCCCCCCCCAGTGACCCCCAATACCCTCTTAATTCCGACCCCCCCCCTCAGAGACCCCCAACTCGACCCCAATTACCCCCCCCAGGATCCCATGTCCCCCCACCCCACCCCGCCGCCATTGGCTCCGACCCACGTAGCCCCCGCCCCTAATCTGTAGACCACGCCCACATACAGTCCCACCCCATATTCCTTAGCCACGCCCCCAAACAAAACAGGCCACGCCCACATAAGCGTAGCCACGCCCCAAGACCATTAACCCCGCCCCTTATCTTCTGGCCACGCCCACGGCTGCTTAGCCACGCCCCCATTCCAGCTTAACCCCCACCCACCACCAGCACACCTCCCCATTGGCTCTGATCCCCTTTAGCCCCGCCCATTATCTGGCCACGCCCACAGCCGTCTGAGTCCTCCCACAACCTATTAACATAACCCCGCCCCCCCCTCGCTAAGCCCCGCCCCTCACCTTGACACGTGCCGTCGGGGGCGGGGCCATAGCCGGGCGGGCAGCGGCCGTCGGTGGGCGGGGCGTAGGGAAGGGGCGGGGCGTAGGGAAGGGGCGGGGCTAAAGGAGGGGGCGGGGCTAAAGGAGGGGGCGGGGCTCCACGGATGAGCGCGGCGGATCGGGGCAGGCAAAGGAAACCCCCGAAATGGTTGAGGCACCGCATGGAGCCGCGGCACGGGGGGGGCTGCGACGAGCATTCGTCCACGTCTGTAGTTGGGGGGGTGGGGGGGGGACACATAACGCTAATTAGTGGCTAAAGTTCGTTAATGGCGGAAAGCCCCGCCCCACGGATACGGGAGGACCCCCCATAAGGGACCCCTAATATGGGAGAACCCACAATAGGGGACCCCTAATAGGGGACCCCAATACGGAGACCCCCCAATGGAGACCCCCCATAGGAGACCCCCAATGGGAGAATCCCCAAAAGAGGACCCCTAATAGGGGAGCCCCAATAGGAGACCCCCAATAGAGGACCCCCCCCAATGGGAGACCCCCAATAGGGGACCCCTATTAGGGGACCCCCAATACGGAGACCCCCAATGGAGACCCCCCATAGGAGACCGCCAATTGGAGACCCCGAACGGAGACCCCCCATAGGAGACCCCTAATTGAAGACCCCAATAGGAGACCCCCATAGGAGACCCCCATAGGAGACCCCAATAGGGGACACCCAATAGTAGACCCCCAATGGGAGACACCCAATGGAAGACTACCCACAGGAGACCCCCCATAGGAGAACCCCAATTGGAGACCCCAATAGGAGACCCCCAATAGGAGACCCCCAATAGGAGGACCCCTAATTGAAGACCCCAATAGGAGACCCCCAATAGGAGACCCCCAATAGAGGACCCCCCCAATGGGAGACCCCCAATAGGGGACCCCTAATAGGGGACCCCAATACGGAGACCCCCAATGGAGACCCCCCCATAGGAGACCCCCAATTGGAGACCCCAATAGGGGACCTCCAATGGGAGACCCCCAATGGGAGACTACCCATAGGAGACCCCCAATTGGAGACCCCCAATGGAGACCCCCCCATAGGAGACCCCCCATAGGAGACCCCCAATGGGAGACCCCCAATGGAGACCCCCAATAGAAGACCCCCAATGGGAGACCCTCAATACGGGACCCCCAATAGAAGACCCCCAATAGGAGACCCCCAATAGAGGACCCCCCCAATGGGAGACCCCCAATAGGGGACCCCCAATACGGAGACCCCCCAATGGAGACCCCCCATAGGAGACCCCCCCATAGGAGACCCCCAATGGAAGACCCCCAATGGAGACCCCCCCCAGTTGGAGACCCCAATAGGGGACCCCCAATAGGGGACCCTCAAAGGGAGACCCCCCATAGGAGACCCCCCAATTGGAGACCCCACATAGGAGACCCCCCAATAGGGGACCCCAATAGGGGACCCCCCAATAGTAGACCCCCAATTGGAGACCCCCAATGGAGACCTCCCATAGGAGACCCCCAATGGGAGAATCCCCAATAGGGGACCCCTAATAGGGGAGCCCCATTTGGAGACCCCCAGTGGAGACCCCCATAGGAGACCCCCAACGGGAGACCCCCATAGGAGACCCCCAATTGAAGACCCCAATAGGAGACCCCCCAATAGGAGACCCCAATAGAGGACTCCCCCAATAGAAGACCCCCAATAGGGGATCCCTAATAGGGGACCCCCAATACAGAGACCCCCAATGGAGACCCCCCATAGGAGACCTCCAATTGGAGACCCCCAAGGGAAGACCCCCAATAGGGGAGCCCCAATAGGAGACCCCCAATAGGGGACCCTCAATGGGGGACCCCTAATAGGGGACCCCCAATGGGAGACCCCCCATAGGAGACCCCCCATAGGAGACCCCCAATGGGAGACCTCCAATAGGGGACCCCCAATTGAAGACCCCCAGTAGGGGAGCCCCCCAATTGGAGACCCCCAATAGAAGACCCCCAATGGAGGACCCCCAATAGGGGACCCCAATGGAAGACCCCCATAGGAGACCCCCAGTAGGAGACCCCCCAATAGGGGACCCACAATGGGAGACCCCCAATATGGGACCCCCAATAGAAGACCCCCAATAGGAGACCCCCCAATTGAAGACCCCAATAGAAGACCCCCCAATAGGAGACCCCCAATAGAGGACCCCCCCAATGGGAGACCCCACAATGGGAGACCCCCAATATGGGACCCCCAATAGAAGACCCCCAATAGGAGACCCCCAGTGGGAGACCCCACAATGGGAGACCCCCAATAGGAGACCCCCAATAGGGGACCCCAATAGGGGACCCCAATAGGAGACCCCCAGTAGAGGAGCCCCAATAGGGGACCCCCAATGGGAGACCCCCCATAGGAGACCCCCAGTAGGAGACTCACAATGGGAGACCCCCAATATGGGACCCCCCAATAGAAGACCCCCAGTGGGAGACCCCCAGTGGGAGACCCCACAATGGGAGACCCCCAATAGGGGACCCTCAATGGGAGACCCCCAATAGGGGACCCCAATAGGGACCCCCAATAGGGGACCCCCAATGGGAGACCCCCCATAGGAGACCCCCAGTAGGAGACTCACAATGGGAGACCCCCAATATGGGACCCCCAATAGAAGACCCCCAATGGGAGACCCCCAATAGGAGACCCCCAGTGGAAGACCCCCCATAGGAGACCCCCAGGAGGAGACCCCCCAATAGGGGACCCTCAATGGGAGACCCCCAATACGGGACCCCCAAAAGAAGACCCCCAATGGGAGACCCCCCATAGGAGACCCCCAGTAGGAGACCCCCCAATAGAGGACCCTCAATGGGAGACCCCCCCATAGGAGACCCCAGTGGGAGACCCCCCATAGGAGACCCCCAATAGGAGACCCCCCATAGGAGACCCCCAATTGGAGACCCTCAATAGGGGACCCTCAACGGGAGACCCCCAATACGGGACCCCCCAATAGAAGACCCCCCAATGGAAGACCCCCAGTAGGGGAGCCCAATAGGAGACCCCCAATAGGGGACCCCCAGTGGAAGACCCCCAGTAGGAGACCCCCAATAGGGGACCCCCAATAAAGGACCCCCAATGGAGACCCCCAATAGGGGAACCCCAATAAAGAACCCCCAATGGGAGACCCCCAATGGGGACCCCTCATAGGAGACCACCCCATAGGAGACCCCCCAATGGGAGGACCCCCAATAGAAGACCCCCCAATGGGAGACCCCCAATAGGGGACCCTCAATGGGAGACCCCCCCATAGGAGACCCCCAATAGGGGACCCTCAATGGGAGACCCCCAATATGGGACCCCCCAAAAGAAGACCCCCAATGGGAGACCCCCAGTAGGAGACCCCCAGTAGGAGACCCCCCAATAGAGGACCCTCAATGGGAGACCCCCCCATAGGAGACCCCAGTGGGAGACCCCATAGGAGACCCCCAATAGGAGACCCCCCATAGGAGACCCCCAATTGGAGACCCTCAATAGGGGACCCTCAACGGGAGACCCCCAATACGGGACCCCCAATAGAAGACCCCCAATGGGAGACCCCCAATAGGGGACCCCAATGGAAGACCCCCAGTAGGGGAGCCCCAATAGGAGACCCCCAATAGGGGACCCCCAGTGGAAGACCCCCAGTAGGAGACCCCCAATAGGGGACCCCCAATAAAGGACCCCCAATAGAAGACCCCCCAATGGGGGACCCCCAATGGAGGCCCCCCCCAATGGAGACCCCCAATAGGAGACCCCCCATAGGAGACCCCCAATTGGAGACCCCAATAGAGGACCCCCAATGGGAGATCCCCAATGGAAGACTACCCATAGGAGACCCCCCATAGGAGACCCCCAACGGGAGACCCCAATAGGAGACCCCCAATAAAGGACCCCCAATAGAAGACCCCCAATGGGAGACCCCCAATAAAGGACCCCCAATATGGGATCCCAATAGAAGACCCCCAATGGGGACCCCCAATGGGAGACCCCCAATAGGGGATCCCCCACAGGAGACCCCCAGTGGGAGACCCCCAATAGGAGACCCCCAATAGGGGACCCCCAAAAAAGAACCCCCAATAGAAGACCCCCAATGGGGGACCCCGAAAGGGAGACCCCCCATAGGAGACCCCCCAATTGGAGACCCCCAATAGGGGACCCCCAATAAAGGACCCCCAATGGGAGACCCCCAATGGGGGACCCCCAATGGAGGCCCCCCCAATAGGGGACCCCCAATTGGAGACCCCCAATGGGAGACCCCCATAGGAGACCCCTAATAGGTGACTCCCAAAGATGTGGGACCCCCACCCCAAAATCTGAGACCCCCCCAAAGTGGACCCGCACCTCAAAACAGGGGAACCGCCCCCCCCAAGGATGAGACCCCCACCCCAAAACAAGGGGGCCTCCCAAAGGTGGGACCCCCCACCCCATCATATGGGACCCCAAAAGATGATGAGACCCCCGCCCCAAAATATGGGACCCCCAAAGTGAACCCCGACCTCAAAACACAGAAGCCCCCCCCAAACAGGAGACCCCTCCCCAAAAATTATAGGGAACCCCAAATAAGGGACTTCCCCCCCCCCCCCCCCCGGCTCCGCAAATAGGGGAACACAAGAACAGGGGACCCCCGCCCCAAATGTGGGACCCCCAAATGTGGGACCCCCCCCCAAAAAAACCCAGCCCCCCCACCTTTGCAGTGCTCGGTCTCGGGGTCCCACTCGTATCCATCTGTGCACTCCTGGGGGGTCCCAAAATGTCACCGTGTGACCCCAAAGGCCCCGCTGACCCCATAGGGACCCCGCTGACCCCATAGAGAGCCCAGTGCCCCATAGAGATCCCAAAATCCCAATAGAGACCCCATAGAGACCCCAATGCCCCATAGAGACCCCGCTGACCCCATAGAGACCCCAAAGTCCCAGTAGAGACCCCAGAGAGACCCCAGTGCCCCATAGAGACCCTGCTGACCCCATAGAGATCCCAGTGGCCCATAGAGACCCCAAAGTCCCATAGAGACCCCGCTGACCCCATAGAGACCTCAAAGTCCCAGTAGAGACCCCATAGAGACCCCATAGAGACCCCAATGCCCCATAGAGACCCCACTGACCCCATAGAGACCCCAAAGTCCCCACAGGGACCCCACTGTCCCCATAGAGACCCCAAAGTCCCAATAGAGACCCCAGAGAGATCCCAGTGACCCACAGACACCCCAAAATCCCAATAGAGACCCCACAGAGACCCCAATGCCCCATAGAGACCCTGCTGACCCCACAGAGACCCCAAAGTCCCATAGAGACCTCATTGACCCCATAGAGACCCCAGTGCCCCATAGAAATCCCAAAATCCCAATAGAGACCCCATAGAGACCCCAGTGCCCCATAGAGACCCTGCTGACCCCACAGACACCCCAAAGTCCCATAGAGACCTCATTGACCCCATAGAGATCCCAGTGCCCCATAGAGACCCCAAAGTCCCATAGGGTCCACATAGAGACCCCAATGTCCCATAGAGACCTTGCTGACCCCACAGAGACCCCAAAGTCCCATAGAGACCTCATTGACCCCATAGAGATCCCAGTGCCCCATAGAGACCCCAAAGTCCCATAGAGACCTCAAAGTCCCAGTAGAGACCCCATAGAGACCCCAAAGTCCTGTAGAGACCCCAAAGTCCCCATAGAGACCCCACTGACCCCATAGAGACCCCAAAATCCCAATAGAGACCCCATAGAGACCCCGCTGACCCCATAGAGACCCCAAAGTCCCATAGAGACCCTGCTGACCCCAAAGAGACCCCAATGCCCCATAGAGACCCTGCTGACACCACAGAGACCCCAAATCCCCATAGAGACCCCACTGACCCCATAGAGACCCCAAAGTCCCATAGAGACCTCATTGACCCCATAGAGACCCCAGTGCCCCATAGAGACCCCGCTGACCCCATAGAGACCCCAATGCCCCATAGAGACCCTGCTGACCCCATAGAGACCCCCCAATGCCCCATAGAGACCCTGCTGACCCCATAGAGACCCCAATGCCCATAGAGACCCTGCTGACCCCATAGAGATCCCAGTGCCCCATAGAGACCCTGCTGACCCCATAGAGATCCCAGTGCCCCATAGAGACCCCACTGGCCCCATAGAGACGCCAAAGTCCCAGCAGAGACCCCATAGAGACCCCAATGCCCCATTAGAGACCCTGCTGACCCCATAGAGACCTCAAAGTCCCAGTAGAGACCCCATAGAGACCCCATAGAGACCCCAGTGACCCCATAGAGACCCCAAAGTCCCAGTAGAGACCCCATAGAGACCCCATAGAGACCCCAATGCCCCATAGAGACCCCGCTGACCCCATAGAGATCCCAGTGCCCCATAGAGACCCCAAAGTCCCATAGAGACCCTACTGACCCCATAGAGACCCCAATGCCCCATAGAGACCCCGCTGACCCCATAGAGACCCCAATGCCCCATAGAGACCCTGCTGACCCCATAGAGACCCCAATGCCCATAGAGACCCTGCTGACCCCATAGAGACCCCAATGCCCCATAGAGACCCTGCTGACCCCATAGAGATCCCAGTGCCCATAGAGACCCCACTGGCCCCATAGAGACGCCAAAGTCCCAGTAGAGACCCCATAGAGACCCCAATGCCCCATAGAGACCCTGCTGACCCCATAGAGACCTCAAAGTCCCAGTAGAGACCCCATAGAGACCCCATAGAGACCCCAGTGACCCCCATAGAGACCTCAAAGTCCCACTACAGACCCCATAGAGACCCCATAAAGACCCCAATGCCCCATAGAGACCCTGCTGACCCCATAGAGATCCCAGTGGCCCATAGAGACCCCAAAGTCCCATAGAGACCCCGCTGACCCCATAGAGACCTCAAAGTCCCAGTAGAGACCCCATAGAGACCCCATAGAGACCCCAATGCCCCATAGAGACCCCACTGACCCCATAGAGACCCCAAAGTCCCCACAGGGACCCCACTGTCCCCATAGAGACCCCAAAGTCCCAATAGAGACCCCAGAGAGACCCCAGTGATTCACAGAGACCCCAAAATCCCAATAGAGACCCCACAGAGACCCCAATGCCCCATAGAGACCCTGCTGACCCCACAGAGACCCCAAAGTCCCATAGAGACCTCATTGACCCCATAGAGATCCCAGTGCCCCATAGAGACCCCAAAGTCCCATAGAGACCTCAAAGTCCCAGTAGAGACCCATAGAGACCCCATAGAGACCCCAAAGTCCCCATAGAGACCCCACTGACCCCATAGAGACCCCAAAATCCCAATAGAGACCCATAGAGACCCCGCTGACCCCATAGAGACTCCAAAGTCCCCATAGAGACCCCACTGACCCCATAGAGACCCCCAAAATCCCAATAGAGACCCCATAGAGACCCTGCTGACCCCATAGAGACCCCACTACCCCCATAGAGACCCCAAAGTCCCCATAGAGCCCCTACTGACCCCATAGAGACCCCAAAGTCCCATAGAGACCCTGCTGACCCCATAGAGACCCTAAAGTCCTGTAGAGACCCCCGCTGACCCCAAAGAGACCCCAATGCCCCATAGAGACCCCAATGCCCCATAGAGACCCTGCTGACACCACAGAGACCCCAAATCCCCACAGAGATCCCACTGAACCCATAGAGACCCCCAATATCCCATAGAGACCACGTTGACCCCACAGAAACCCCAAAGTCCCATAGAGACCCCAAAGTCCTCATAGAAACCCCACTGACCCCATAGAGAACCCAAAGTCCCCATAGAGAACCCACTGTCCTTAAAGAGACCCCACTGACCCCATAGACCCCAAAGTTCCATAGAAACCCCACTGACCCCAAAGAGACCCCATTGTCCCCACAGAGACCACAATGTCCCATAGGGACCCCAATGTCCCCATAGAGACCCCACTGATCCCAAAGAGACCCCAAAGGCCCATAGAGATCCCACTGACCCCATAGAGACCCCACTGTCCCACAGAGACCCCATTGACCCTAAAGAGACCCCAAACTTCCATAGAAACCCCATTGAGACCCAAAGTCCCATAGAGTCCGCATAGAGACCCCAATGCCCCATAGAGACCCCCGCTGACCCCATAGAGACCCCACTGACCTCATGGAGACCCCGAAGTCCCCACAGGGACCCCATTGTTCCTTAGAGACCCCATTTTCCCCATAGAGACCCCAAAGCCCCATAGAGACCCCACTGTCCTCATAGAGACCCCATTGACCCTATAGAGACCCCAAACTTCCATAGAAACTCCACTGACCCCATAGAGACCCCAAAGTCCCATAGAGACCCCAAAGTTCCCACAGGGACCCCATTGTTCCATAGAGACCCCATTTTCCCATAGAGACCCCAAAGTTCCATAGAAACCCCACTGACCCCATAGAGAACCCAAAGTCCCCATAGAGAACGGATATCCCATAGAGACCCCGCTGACCCCATAGAGAACCCAATATCCCATAGAGACCCCATTGACCCCATAGAGACCCCAATGCCCCCAACGGCCCCAATGCTCCCAATGCCCCAATGACCCCATTGACCCATTGACCCCATTGACCCCAATGCCCCCCATTGACCCCATTAACCCCAAATGCTCCCATTGACCCCAATGTCCCCATTGACCCCAATGCCCCCATTGACCCCAAAGCCCCCCATTGCCCCCATTGACCCCAAAGCCCCCCATTGCCCCCAATGCCCCCAACGCCCCCATTGCCCCCAATGCCCCCTATGCCCCTATTGACCCCATTGCCCCCATTGCCCCCATTGACCCCAATGCCCCCATTGACCCCAAATGCCCCCCATTGACCCCAATGCCCCCATTGACCCCCAATGCCCCCATTGCCCCCATTGCCCCCAATGCCCCCAATGCCCCCATTGCCCCCAAATGCCCCCATTGACCCCAATGCCCCCATTGACCCCAAAGCCCCCATTGACCCCATTGACCCCAATGCCCCCATTGCCCCCATTGACCCCAAAGCCCCCAATGTCCCCAATGCCCCCATTGACCCCAAATGCCCCCATTGACCCCATTGCCCCCAATGTCCCCATTGACCCCAATTCCCCCATTGCCCCCATTGCTCCCATTGACCCAAAGCCCCCATTGACCCCAATGCCCCCCAATGCCCCTATTGACCCCATTGACCCCATTGACCCCAAAGCCCCCAATGCTCCCAATGCTCCCATTGACCCCAATGCCCCCATTGCCCCCATTGACCCCAAAGCCCCCAATGCCCCCATTGACCCCAATGCCCCCAATGCCCCCATTGCCCCCAATGCCCCCCATTGACCCCCATTGCCCCCATTGACCCCAATGCCCCAAATGCCCCCATAAAGACCCCAATGCCCCAATGTCCCCATTGACCCCAATGCCCCCATTGACCCCAATGCCCCCATTGCCCCCAATGCCCCCATTGACCCCATTGCCCCCATTGACCCCAATGCCCCAAATGCCCCCATAAAGACCCCAATGCCCCCAATGTCCCCATTGACCCCATTGCCCCCATTGACCCCAATGCCCCCATTGCCCCCAATTCCCCCAATGACCCCAATGCCCCCATTGACCCCATTGACCCCAAATGCCCCATTGACCCCAATGCCCCCATTGACCCCAATGCCCCCACTGACCCCAAATGCCCCCAATACCCCCCCCATATCGCCCCCCCCTCACAGCGCCCCCCCACCTCCTCCCCCTCCTCCATTTGGGGGGGGGCCGCGGCCGCCAGCAGCGCTCCCAGGACGACGCAGCTCAGGGGGGTCATGGCCCTTTTTTTTTGGGGGGGGGACACGAGATTGGGGTCACACAGAGCATTGGGATTTGGGGGGGGGGGTCGCAGACATCCAGCACCCCCCCCACCCCGGAAAACCCCCAATATCCCCCCGGACTCCCCCCAATACACCCATCCCCCCCCCCGAGGCCCCCCAAGGAGGACCCCATACCCCCCTCCCCCCCCCCCAGACTCAATAGGACCCCCAATATTGCCCCCCAGAATTCCCCCCCCGCCCCCAAAGCCCCCCAGGACCCCCCCCAAAAACCCTCAGAGACCCCCCAGTTCCCCCCAATCCCCCTTCATTC